>JAQQPU010000955.1:0-92857 GCA_029168905.1 Artemia sp. Kazakhstan ARC1039
ACACACCCGCTCAACGAGCCAGTCCCACAGTCCTATCAGCATCTCAAGCATCTCCGCAAACGCCTTATGCACCCTCGAGGATATTCGTCGCCTTCCCAACTGCCATATTCCTGAGGATCATCATGCATCGCCCTAGAAGAATATGCATGCAGCACTAGGAGGAGCGGAAGAACAACACCCAGCAACCTGTGCATCGTGGAGAGACGGTGCCCCTGGAATTTATACAAACGCTGGTGAAAAGAGGCTGAGAAAGACCGGCATCTGATTTTGGCACTTTATTACACTCTTGAAAACAAATAACAACTAATAGTTCATACTTTTTGATAATGAATGGTGCTCTTGGAAAAGGAGAGCCCTGTTTCAGAATGCACGGCTCCTTACCGCTCAAGCTTGCGCTCCCTCGGCTCTGCATCGTCGTAGATCTGGAGAACGTTGTCCAAGCTCACAAATATGCTGCGGATCATGTCGTCATTCTTCCAGTCAAGTGGCAGAAACTCTAGCATGCCATTGCTGTTGACATAGTCCACGATTGCGCGCGATAGCCGGCCGTTCTCATCGTCCTGGAACTCCTCCTCAAAAATGCTGTCTCCGGATAAAATCTCGTCGAGTCGGCTACCATCGAGCAGGTCTGCCTTTGAAATGACGTTGATCACGGGCAGGCAGAACCGGGACATGCTGAGGGTTGCACACAGAGTGCTGTACATCAGCTTGGAGGCATTTAGGAAGTTGGTGGCGTCCAGCAGGTAGACTACTGCCACCTTGGCAAAGCTCCTCACGTGCTTCACGCACTCCTGCAGTACGTCCGAATGTAGAAACAGCTCTATCTGCCCTGGGCAGTCAAAGATGAAGAGCTCGTCCTCCAGCTCCTGGAGATTGAGCTCGTCGATGTTTTCACACATTTCCTGCAGGGCACAGAACAAAGCGCCGTTGGGGCCATAGTCACACTCGTTCATAACCTCGCTCACTGTGATGTACTCGCAGAGATCTATGTCGTAGTCGGCCCCATCTTCCTGGGCGGGGTCGAGGTTCACCAAGCGAATGCTCTTGTCTGGCCTCCCTTGCTCTCTCAAGTTTCTGCAAAAGGTGGTTTTGCCAGCACCGGCCGCACCGAAGACAAAGACCGCGTGGCCCATGGGTAAAATTTTGCCTGGATATTTGTACCAAAAGTGGACGGGCCTGGGCATGTGATGGGGTGATGCATACCGGAAGTTCCTATCCAGATAGTGCACCAGCAGCACTATAGTTCCCACCGGCCTGGTACTCTGCCGATATTAGATAAAAATTGCCAATGAAATATTTTTTTTGAATAAAAAGTCAATTTTTTCAAAACAAAAATATATGTTGAGAAATTCCAACCCCACCATGAACATGCAGTTTACTCACCAATATCACACCCCGCAGGCCTATCCATATCCACAGCCAACATACTACTACGAGCCTCCGAGCAGGGCACCCCAGGTTGTGGATGCGGCCCCGCGGAAGGAAGAGTCGAACGTTTTCTGGACCATGTGCCGGTGGATGGTTTCGTTCATCCTGGCTGTGGTCTTCACTCTGTCGTTTGTGGTGTTCTTTGTAGCAGTTTATGGCATGATTATGTCCTCGGGACGTGGCACTGACTCGTTCACCGAGCATTTGGCCGTAGCTTATATGATGCCTTCTGGTGTTTTGATGTTCCTGGCCTTCTGGTTTGGCTGCGTCATCTCTAGGGTGCCATAGTGTGCGGTGCCGTTGTAGAGGCCTGTTGTGGTTTTCCGCAGGTTAATTAAAGACTGTCAGGAAATGTTTATTTGTCTTGAAAGCTGGCCCCAACAAATGCAGTCCTATACACACTGCACAGCGGGCCACTGCCCCCAAGTTGTCTACCTGCAGCTTCCAGGACCCCACGAGACCAAGAGCAGATTCTGGGGAATACTGCAATGGGCTGTTGCCGTGGTATCGGCCATGGTGTTTGGCGTGGCCTTTCTTGTCTTCGCCATGACCCTGGCTGTGCTGCTGATGCTCATTGTGTCCAGAAGTCCCGCAGACGAAAGGGTTGGATGCTACAGCTCGATGCTAGTCTCTGCTGGTGTAATGGCTGTGTCCTACTTTATCGGCCACACCCTTGGCGGCCGAGCATAATGACCTAGCCACAACCAATAAATGTATGTCTCTTTGTGCTGATGCTCTTTCCTGGGCAGTGAGTGCATGTGCACCCGAGTTCTTTCAAAAAAGAATTTTCAGCCCTAGCCTTCCATGAACGCTCCCAACCCCAAGCATGGTATAACCCCTCCTGTCACAATGAGAGAAAGCACTCCCGAGGCCGTGAGGCTCAGCAAGGAGCTCGACAACTACCTGCGGGAGTCCGACTTCTTTGAGTCTGAGGATGCTGCCCAGACCAGAGAGCGTGTCCTTGGAAAGCTTGACTTCCTCGTGAAGAAATTTGTCGAGAAGACAGCACCAGAAAATGAGGAAAGGAATTTTGGAGGAAAGATATTTACGTTTGGCTCCTACAGGCTCGGAGTGCACGATAAGGGTGCGGACATCGATGCCCTCTGTGTTGTCCCCCGCCATGTTTCGCGAAAGGATTTTTTCACGGTCTTCTATGACGAGCTGGGACAGGACGAAAACGTGTCCGAGCTGAGCAAGGTTGAAGAGGCCTATGTGCCGCTCATCAAGCTCAAGTACCATGGCATACCGATAGACCTCACGTTTGCCAGATTGAACATCCCGGTCATCAAGGAGAGCATAAGCCTGCTGAACGACAACATCCTCAAGTCCATGGACGAGAAGTGCATTGTCAGCCTGAATGGCTCCCGTGTCACAGATGCCATGCTCCACCTTGTTCCGAGCACCGATGTCTTCCACTCTGCCCTCCGGGCCATCAAGTTCTGGGCCAAAAGGAGGCATATATACGGCAACACATATGGCTATTTTGGGGGCGTGGCATACTCGATCTGTGTGGCGAGGATATGCCAGATGTATCCAAACATGTGTTCCTACAACATTGTGTACAAGTTCTTCGAGGTGTACTCGTCCTGGAAATGGCCAAATCCTGTCCAGCTGGCACCCATTGTGGAGCACAACTACAACCTGAAGATATGGGACCCCAAGGTGTATCCTGCAGACAAGTACCACAAGATGCCGGTAATCACGCCGGTCTATCCATCGATGTGTGCCACACACAATGTCACACAGAGCACCTTCAATGCCATCTGCGCCGAGTTCCAACGGGGCTACGAGCTGATGAAGGCAGGTGCACACCAGACACAGCTTTTCGAGCACTCCGACTATTTTAGAAGATATAAAATTTTTGTCGAGGTTAACATTAGGTCTGAAAAGCCCGAGTTTTTTAAGATGTGGGAGGGGTATATCGAGTCCAAGATACGAATCCTAAGCACCAAGCTCGAGAACCTAGAGAATATTGTGGCTGCAATACCGTTTCCCAAGGCATTCCGACTGACCAACACGAAAAGCGGGAACTCCTGTAGCGCAGCCGGTAGTGGTGTGGAGGTAGACGATGAATGCGGAGGCACGGAGAAGAGCCCAAAGGCCGGCAGCCCCATCGCGCTGGAGGAGAATGAGAGCTCCTGCTGGTTCTTTATAGCCGTCGACGTTGCGCTATCGAAGAATATGTCCAAGAAGGTCTATGTTGATGCGCCCATCAAGGACTTCCTTGATTTCGTGAACTCATGGGACCAAAAGACACAGGAAATGAACATAGAAATCAAGCCCAAGAAGAAGAAGGAGGTTCAGGATTTTATCCGGGCATTTTATAAAGAATAATAATAAACACTATGGCTTTACTCCAGCACTTCCATCCTTGCCTTATATCCTTCCTGGCAGGTACCAGATGTGGCTGTGGCATACTCGAGCAGCTAGCATCCAGTCCCTGGCCTTGATCGACATGTTGAGGGCTACATACCTCAATCCTCATCCTCTGAAGGACCCCAAGTCTTGCGCTGCTGTCTCTGTCTTTTGCATTTGTTTGTTTCTCCAGGACACTTTTTTCCACTTTTTTGAATTTGGCGGGAAAAATCACAGAGAACACGGTTCCCGCCAAAAACATCTATAAATTCGAAAAATTTACCACCCCCAATGCCAGGAAAGGGTAAGAGAGATCCAAAGAAGGAGAAGTCAGCCGAGGAGGATGTCTGCCTGTTCAAATCTGCCCACATCAAGAGAATCGTCAAGACCCTCACGAAGATGAGGGTCAGCAAAGACACCCTGAGGGCATGCTCGGCTGGCATGACGTACATTCTGGTGGAGATCCTGGATGGGGCCATGACTGCATGCAAGAACGAGAACAAAAAGAAGATGTCTCCGCGGCACATCAACTCGGCCATTACCTCCGATGCAGAGCTGTCCAGCCTGCTGAAGAACTATGTCATCCAGTCTGGAGGTTGCAGACAATTCACCCTTCCTGAGGTTACAAGAAAGAATTAAATAAAGTAATGTCGTGAGACGTCTTTCCGTTGCGGACATCTCTTTTCCCCAGGGGTGCTGTTTGTCCTCTGCATCTTGGTGGTCTGAGAAGAACTTGAGTGGCGGGGCCACGAGGTGTGTGAATGTCCCCTAGAGGTGGCTCGTGTGTGGGGTGCGAGACATCACCTCTCTTGTCGGGTAGCAGTGTGTAAGGCCCTCGAACAACCCAGTCTTCTTTTTATGCCTTATGCAGGAGGCATGTCCTTACGGGGGTCTATGCGCCGCAGGGATTGTCTTGTGTTGCCCCACGTCCTTAAAAAATTTTACAAACCCTAACATGAGGATCTCGGGTGTTCCAATCAGCCACCGGATTAAGCATCTGCAGCCCATTTTCACAATTGCCAAGGGGCCAAAATATTTTGCCTCCGGAGGAATGAACGGCGAAATGAAGCTGTGGTCGCTGGATTTTGAGCCAGTCAGGACCATTAAGAAACATGCTGGATCGGTAACAAGCGTGCGGTTTTCGTGTGATGGGAAGTACATAGCATCTGCGGGCGATGACGGGAGGGTATATGTGTTTGATCAGGAGGGAGACGATGTTGTTGGTGTTTTCAAGCACCCATGCGACGTAACACACATCGAGTGGATGCCTGAGATGCTTGTCTCTGTCGATATGGATGGGCAGATGATCCTGACCAGGACCTCGGACTTCTCGCAGGCCAAGGCCATACGCAGCCATGACGAAAGCATCCTTGGGCTTGCCATCAGCCCCAACTTCAAGTACCTGTGCACGTACTCCGAAAGCAAGATCGTTCTGTACGAGGACCTTGCCGAGAAGACAGCTATCAGCATCGACAAGGGCATAATACTGGAGAACCTCAACTCCAAAATCTCCTTCTCGCCGAACAGCAAGTTCATCAGCATTGGGCTGCAGTTCAACAAGAGGCTGCCCACCGTGGACATCTTCGATCTGGACCTGCAGCCGGTGTACTCTCTGGTGGGGCACGTGGCACCCTCTGAGATCACGGCCTTCTGCCCAAGGGTGTTCAGGAATGTGAAGAAGTTCTGCGTGGTTGCTGTGGCTTCGCAGGACCTGAGCCTCAGCATCTGGAACACACTCAACCCAAAGCCTTTTGTGCTTATAAGGAACTTTACGGAGTCTCCGGTGCTGGACATGTTCTGGGACAATCTTACACTGTATGTCTCTTCATACGATGGGATGGTGAAGCGTGTTGAGTTTGGGGAGCATGAGCTTGGAGAGATGGCTGTGAAGGGGGACGAGGACCAGGACTGTGACCTGCCCTTCAGCGAGAAGAACATCGAGCTGCAACGGAGCTATGAAAAGCGGGTCGAGAAGCTAGACTTCGACGAAAGGCTGGACGTGATAAGGCTCACTGGGTTCTCGATAGATGGCAAGAGCCTGGAGGAGGTCATGGAGGATATTCGCTGCGATAGGGATGCAGCCAAGGCCTCGCCACGGATCGATTCCACACGGCCCAAGAGAATTGCTCCTGTCATGCTTGAGGCACCAAAGTCGGTGCCAGTGCAGGTCAAAAAGCCCCAGAGCACTGTGGTCCTGTTTGACACTAGCCTGCCAGAGCGGCTGCGGCTGGTGCGGGAAGATACATTCAAGGCTGGCCTGGGCGACTTCTCCATCGAGGTTGCTGGCGATGTCCATGTCCTCCGCTGCGGCAAGCCATTCTACATCGTCCACGGGCCTGCCAACAAGGTGTGCTTCAACACGAGATTCTTGGTGGTCTACACAGCTCACATCCAGGTATACGAGCTAACTACCGGGTGCTTGGCAATGCCGTATATAAGTGCAAGGGTCTCCTTCATGGATCTCTGCCACACCTCTCTGCTGGTTGTGGACTGCCATGGCGGCTTTATTGTGCTCGATCTGAAGAAGATGAAGTCTGTCCAGGGGCGCCTGCCAAAGACCAAGGGACTGTCCAAGGTGGAGCTGAGCAGGACACGCTTCGTCGTGGCGGAATATGCCGATGGCGAGATGGTGTCCTACCACCGAAAAATGAAGATCTGGCTCAGCATCAATCCAGGGTTCAACTCCATCGCGTCCGGCGGAACCGACTTTCTCAACGACAGGGACGAGACCCTGTGGGAGCTGGAGCAGACTGCAGCCCACCACAGACTCATGCACGATGCCAGGGGCTTGGGGATCCTTGCCAAGCAGCTTGTGGCTCTGGTGCGGCGCATGAAGAGGCTGGACGAGTATGTCGAGTACAAGATCGAGAGTGCTCTGAAGGAGCTGGACGGGAACATGCAGCGACTGCTGCTGGAGGAGATGAACAGAGAGTCCTTCCTGCACAAGTTTGTCTCCAGGATGTGCAAGAGGTTTGGTGTCTGATGGAACACTGTAGAAAGTCAGCAAGAGTCGTGGTAGCGTTAAAATAATTTATCTGGTGTCTAAAATCTTTGCTAGTCCGTCCACATATACCTTGTCAAATGGATCAAACTCGTGTATCTTCTCTCTTCTCAGCATCTTTCCCGCCAGCTCTCTGACAACAGGGTTGTAGTGGGACAAAAGGAGCCTGAGGCTGAACATCGACCCAACCTCTATGTGCTTGGATGAGGCGATGAGCATGAGAGACAGTATCGACTGCACCGAGTAGTAGAACGAGTTGTCAATGAGCTTGGCAAACAGGTCCTTGTTCTCGAGCCTGTAGATCATGTTCAGGAACTCGGGCTCGTGCTTTGTGTTCCTGAGGAGGGTAGTGCGGGAGACCTTCAGGACATATGACTCGGTGTAGGGGTCGTTGGTCTTCATGAGGAGGTTGAGAGAGGAAATGATGGACCGAGAGGACCTGACATAGTGCCGGATCATGTCGATGCTGCTGACAGAGTCGTTCTCAGAAATAGTCCTGGAAAGCCCGTTGACAAGCAGCTCGACCATCAGGTCCTTCTGGTCCTGGGGATACTCGTCCAATGACACAAGTTCCTGGTCGTAGAACCCAAAGAAGACCTTCTTGTTCCTGATCTCGATGTCCTGCAGGAACTTGAGGACATTGTGTTGACACCGGAAGTTGTCGTGCTTGAAGTAAAAGTCCTCAATCCCCTGGAAAATAAGGTCCTCGTGCCCAGAAAACACGCTTTTGAGCGCGCTCTCGACCAGAACGAGCGTCTTTCCCTTCTCAAGCAGCCGCGACACAAGGATGTTCACAAAGTCCTCGGCATACACACCGGCCCGGATCAGCACTCCCAGCATCTCCACAACCTTGTCCTTGATGTACTGGTTCTTTACTCCCATCTCAAAGCTCTTGACAATTCGCCCCCTGATATAGATGCCGTCGACCTGTTTCTCCTTGATCAGGTCCCTCACTAGCTTTAGAGTCGAGTAGATCACATCATTCCGCTGGTTCTCGCAGAACTGCAGGAGCTGCTTGTAGTTGGAGTCGGAGGGATTGCGAGCACAGAGCAGCGCAAGAGCATGGAGCCTATCGTTGATGGTTCCCCGCAGAATAAGCTCCTTCTCGTTCTCGTCGGCATCCTCAAGTGAGTATTCAAACTTGGGGTTGGAGCGAGAGTGGGGGACTCGCTCCTTGTCATATTTGCTGTCTGATCGCTTGTAGGAACTCTTGCCGTGCGAGTCTGCTTCTGGCCGGTCCTTCTGAAGGGCCTGGGACCCAGGATCTACACTCTCAGACTTGGATGACTTCTTGGCTGGCCTGTCTCTCTCGCTAGACCGAGGCGAGGCCTTCAATCTCTTTGAGCCAGTGTCACTGGTGGATGTGGGGCCATCTCCCTTGTTTCCACGCCTAGGCGACTTGTTAATCTTTGAATCACGCCCTGTCGCTGGCCTGTCATTGTGCCGGGGCGATTCGCTGGTCTTTCTCTTTGGTGGCTTTATAAACTTGCCGTTCTGCTCCATTTCTACGACGGATAAAATTTTCAAAAATTTTCTTCTAGGGTGTGCGATGCTGTACGCCTGTCTTGGTATTTCCCCCGCTCCCTGCCTGTTTTAGGCATGCCCCCATTTAAGGGCATTTATGCCCACCCTGGCCAGGCATGGCACAGACAGTAAAATTCACCCCAGAGGCAAAGCTGTTCTACGGAATCTTCGGCCTGCCGCAGACCTTCTCCATAGACAAGGACCGACTGAAGAATAGCTACTACGCGCTCTCCAGGCAGCTTCATCCGGACATCACTGGCTCCCTGCCGCCGAGCATCCACACGATCAACAGAGCATTCTCGGTTCTGAACGACGATCTGTCTCGCGCAAAGCTCCTGACCCGCCCAAGTGAGACCATGTCGCCAGATTTTCTGGCCCACTGCCTGGACCTGGAGGAGAAAATACACAGCGGAGCAAACATGAGAGGGAGCATCGTGCAAAAAATAGCAGAGTGCAAAAGACACCACGACGATCCTGTCTGGGTCAGTAAGTGGAGCTACTACCAGCGGCTGCTGGACATCATCGACGGGAAATAAGCCCCGCTGCTGTCCAACCTGTGGCAGTGCATTAAAGATGCTTCTGCTCTCTTTCTCGGCACAGAGACTGGACCGGCGTGTGCACCATCTGGCGTGAATTTGTTTATTATTCAAATTTTTCAAAGCGGCAAAAATTTGGTCCCATGAACTACGTGGCTCCACACTTGCGAGCGACAAAGAAGGAACTCAAGTCCCCAACGGAGTCCTGCAAGGAAACCATAGGAAACACAAAAATCAGCACAAATAGCCCGTATGGCACCCTGGACTCGCTGGAGACGCTGAAGGCAGCCAAGAACTTGCCGTACAAGGAGCCCACCCTCATACAGAAGTATGCTATTCCGGTGCTGCTTAACAACCACCCGCTGCTATGCAGGGCGCCGACTGGGATGGGAAAGACAATCTGCTTTCTGCTTCCCCTGATCGAGAGGATGAAGTATGCGCAGGGAACGAGAATCTGCATCATCAGCCCCACCAGGGAGCTGTGCGAGCAGATCAAGGAAGAGGCCGTCAGGATCACGAAGAACCTGCGGGTTGAGAGCGTGTATGGCGGGACCAGCGCGTTGCCTACGTACAAGAACGTCAATATCCTGGTTGCAGCCCCGGGGCGGCTTCTTGATCTCCTGCGGTCGAAGAGAATCAACTTCTCATATGTCGACAGCTTTGTCCTAGACGAGGCCGACAAACTGCTAGACATGGGGTTTGAGCGGGACATCCGGAGCATCAAGGAGTTTGTTCCGTCGTCGGCGACCGTGTACCTGTTCTCGGCAACGTTCCACAAGAACCTCAGCGGCATCATTAACGACTTTCTCCCTCCCAACAAATGTGTGATCGAGGTTGAGAACGAGACAGTCGAGAACATCAAGCAGACAGTCATCAAGGTAAGGAGCAAGGACCACAGCCTCAGGGAGATCCTGGCAGGGCTGGATGTCGAGGTCTCGTGGAAGAGTGACAAAACAGCAGAGCGGTGCCTGATCTTCGTCGAGAAGAAGATCACGGCCGACGAGCTTGGAGAGAAGATAAAGAGCTGGGGATATCTGGCTGCGTCCCTCCACGGCGACAAGGAGCAGAGCGAGCGCCTGCATGTGCTCACCAGGTTCAAGAAGGGCACGCTGCCCATCCTGGTGGCGACCTCGGTTGCAGCGCGGGGCATCGATGTCAAGGACATCAAGCTCGTGATCAACTACGACTTCCCGAAGGACATCAAGGAGTACATCCACAGAATAGGAAGGACCGGGCGGCAGGGAAAGACAGGCACTGCAATCAGCTTTGTGGGGGGCGGGGACCTCTCCCCCGAGATGCGGGCAGAGGTGGTCCAGGTGCTGAAGGAGAGCAAGAACGACGTCCCCGACTTCCTCCTCAAAGACAGCTACTTTGGTAGAGACAGCCGGGATAGAAAGTTTTCCAGGCCTTACAGGGCCGAAAGCACAAAGAGGGACAGCCCCCGCGATTTGAACGAGCTGGAGGATTTTAGAAAGCTGCATGTCTCAGAAGCCACTTCAAGGCTCAGTGGGGAGAAGGAGGACTCGGAAGACGATGTTCCAGGTGTTTGGTAATAAATCTATATTATTATCCTGTTCATCATTGCCAGTGGCAAGGAGGGCTCGGAGGACGATGTTCCAGGCGCTTGACAATAAATTCGTGTTGTCATTCCATCCGGCACTTTGTGGCTCTATTTGGCAGCCCCGATGAGCGATCTGTGGACAGAGAAGTACAGGCCAAGGTCGGCCGAGGAGCTCGACTGCGCCCCGCACTTGAGGAGGTTCCTGGAACATGCCTTCAAAAACGGGTTCCCACACCTGCTGCTCTATGGCCCCCCAGGCACAGGCAAGACCACCTTTGCCTCTCTCCTTGGCCCGACTTTCCAGCTCAATGCATCGGACGACAGGGGAATAGACACAATCAGGAACACGATAAAAAAGATAGCAAACACTGTGTCAAGACAGGTGATTGTGCTCGACGAGTGCGAAAATTTGACCAAGGACTCGCAGACGTGTCTGCGGAGGATCCTGGAGGACTATCCCAACACGACGTTTATCTTCTGCACGAACTACTACAGCAGGATCATCGACCCGCTGAAGTCGAGGCTGCTGAAGCTGAAGTTCACGGTGAAGGAGAGCAAGGCCCTGGAGAGGATAGGCACAGCAGAGGGCGTCTCCACAAACTACTCCGATCTGTTCAGGAAGTGCAACGGCGATCTGAGGAGGTGCCTGAATGTTCTCCAGGGAATCAAGCCACTGAAAAGCTACGACATCGACGACGTCATAGGAATCATCAAGGAGGGGTGGATAAGAGACTTCAGGGCGCTTACTGCCGGCAACTACAGGGAGTTTGTCAGGAGATTTGTTGACAGCGGGCTGAGTGTCCTGCAGCTGGTTGTCCAGCTGAGCCAGAGTCCCCGGGGAAGCGATAAACAGAAGTGCGAGTTTGCCAAGATCCTGTCTGACTGCGAGGAAAAGTGTGTGAACGGCTGCTCTGACGAGATGGTCGTGACATTTTTGTGCCTGAGCCACATCTCTGTGTACTCTGCCTAGACATAAATTAATCTATTTTCTCGGTCGTCTCTTCTGGCAAAAACGATCTCGATGGAGAATCCGGGAGTCGAACCCGGGTCTCGGGATTGCGGATCACGCTCTCTACCACTGAGATAATTCCCCTCCGCGCAACACTGATTTCTGTACATCATTTCCACTGGTATCCCAAAAACGTTTTTACTCCTTTAATCCCACTTGTTCCCAGACTGCCATTCTCCTTGCCCCTAGCAAGTATTTATTGAAGGCACCTCCTGAATGCAATGAGGCCCGGGGGATGCTTGATGTTCCAGCTACTTCTGTGGATTTCTTGTGCAAAATGTGCTGCACCCCAGTCCACGGAAAACATAGGGCCGGATCTATTCAAAATCGCTTTGGTGAAGCCGGTGGTCATCGACCAGGAGGGAATTGGGATGGAAAAAGCATGGACCAAGGAGTACAAGAACAACAGAAGAATCATTGCCACAGTCATCAAGAATGCCTGTGAAAGTGTGTCACCAGAAGACTTCTACAAGCTTATCAACAGGGAGATCTACGTTTTTTATACAAGATTCATAGCACCATACAGTAATGAAGATGAGTTTGTTGGATACTTTGGTGACCCTCTAGGTATGACGGAGCTACTTGGACTATTAGAGAGAGTTGGCAGGCTGTTTAGGGATCTGTCCAAGACGGTTGACACAGTTCATCCAAACTTCAAGTTTCTGATGGGTTTGGTTACTCTTGCCAAGATAAACGGGGCCTTGGAGGATTTCGTAATATGGAATCCCATTAAGCTGGATGATAGCTATTATCTGGAAGACCTACCATTTGAGGAGTTGGGATGCCTCCTTGCCAGAGAGTTTGACTATTTACTGGGCACAGAACCACAATATGCCAATGCAAAAAGCGAACTAACTTCTGTTTTGAAGCAGATTGTAGCATCATGCAACGATAAATGTAGAGCTCTCTAACACATTGTTCCAGGCGGTGACTGGCTCAACGACTTTCTCAAGGATCGTCTGTTAGTCGAAACTCTGCCCGAGTGTCTGCAAAAGCTGGACGAGGCTGTGGATGCTCTGCAAAAGCTTGTTGAGGCAAGTCGTGCTGCTTTTCCCGCAGAGGCCGCCATTCCAGCATACAGAAGACATCTGTACAATACTGAGAGCTGCTACATGACGCTTAGATCTATTCTGTGTGCCATTATTTCCATCAAGGACTATGCAGAGAAGTCTGCAGATGGCAGATACACCCATGTTCTGTCAAGGAACCTATCTGATGTTGCTGTCAATCTGATTGTACATGCCATAGGCTACAAGCCTAACTACTACTCCATGGTGGCATCTCGCATGCAGAAGTCGTTTTCGAACGAATGGTATGAGACCATGGCCAAGATCAACGAGGTTTCCAACGAACTGAACATGATGGAAGACATGCCAGACACTGCCACTCCTGACAAAGTCTCGGAAGTCTCTGGCACCCTAACTACATTGGGGCATCATTGGAAAATCTGTTGTCGGTCTCTGAGGGGATGGAGCTACGCCTGTACATTACGGGAATCACGAAGCGGCTTGAACGGTTCAAGACGCCAACGGATCCTAAGGTGCCACCGATGGAAACAGAGGATCCTCAAACACCACCATACACAACGACATCACAAGGAGAGGCAGAGTCAACAATATACATGCTTGGCCTTGGCTTGGTTGTTTTGGTTGTGGCCCTGGGTGCCATCTTTGTCTACCCCACGGTGGCTGGAAACAAAACTTGAATAAACGATCTTTATTTGGTCCCACTCTATTTCTTGCTGCCAGGTCGTTGCCGCCCTCCCCTGCTCTTGCCAGCTCTCTTGGAGGCTGGCTTTAGCATGTATTTGAGCATGGCGCTTTGCTTGCGTCCCTTGGTCCTTTTCCTGTAGTTCTCCTGCTTCTCCTTCCTCTTTGCCTCTTCTCTCAGCCGCCGGACCTCTTCCTTGCCCCTCTTCCTCATGATCGCTCTCTCCTCGCGCGTGGCCTTCTTCCTGACGTGGTCGATTGGCTTCTCAACGTGCTCGTTCCGAACAACGGCCTTGAGCACCATACGGTAGGCAAAGAAGATTGCCTTCGTCCGGTTTCCCTTGAAGCACTCGATGTAGCGGAGTATGAGCCCTTTGATTTCCTCCAGAAAGCTGCTGTCTCCGTCTGTCTCGGCAAAGCGGGAGTAGATCTCCCTCATCACATTCATCCCATAGACAACCACGTCGTCCTGCTGGCCCTCGCGCACAAACTCGTCGGAAACGACCCGGAGAACATCTCTGACCTCGCTTCTGTCAACGCTCTCCACAAGGCAAGCCAGCAGATCCTTGAGGTCGTCCTTCTCCAAATCAATCATCTTCAAAATTATCCCGACAACGGACCTCCTGACCTTGAAATATCCCTTGAAAAGCACAAAGATCTTCAGCTTCATCAGCCTCAGGTCCCTATCGATGATGTCTCCCGACAGCTCCTCATGGATCTTCTTGGCATGCTCTGCCCCCCTCCTCAGCTTGGAGATGTCAAACTTCACCTCGGTCCGGTTCAGGAAGTACAGGCAGCAGATTTTGCCAATTCTTGACGATCCAGAGAAGGCGCTGCAGATGAGCCCCTCAAGCTCGTCCATGTCGACGGTATTTGTGCTGTTGTCAAAGTTGGCTGCGTCCCTCATGCGGGAGTGTGGGGACTGCTTCACAACCTCCTCGGAATCGTCTGGGCTGCTGTCGTCACTCTCCGCAAGAATCTTCTGTGCCTCTAGCATCTCCCCAGACTCCTCAGCACTGCCGCTCTCTGCTCCCTGGATCTCGACCAGCTCCTCTGCTCGCCTTCTGTCCGAGACATCGTGGATCTTCGAGAAGAGAACCAGCAGGAGAAAGTAGCAGAAGCACTTCTGCCTCTCGGTCCCTTTCCGGAACCACTCCACGAGTATGCTGTAGCAGCCGACATCGAGAAACTCCTGCACGCTCCCCAGAAAGTATCTCAGATCGTTGCCATGGACGAGTATCAGCCTCAGCAGCTCCCTCGACTCAAGGTGCTTCTTCTGCCTCACAATCACCAGCCCGTTGAGGACCACCTTCTTCGTCCTGTAGTCGCTAATGGCATCGAGCGCATCGACTAGCAGGCGCACAGACCGCCCCGGATCCACATTGCAGTGCTTTACCAGGAAGAAGATCATCGGCTTGATCTGCTTGACTGGCGGACTGGGCAGCCGCAGCAGCGACTCCAGCACCCTGAGCTGGGCAAGATACTCGCTGCTGTACGTGGCTGGGTCCTTCTTGATCTTCAGCCCCAGCAGAATGAGGTCGTCCATTGGGAGCCCGGCGATTCGCAGAATTTTACAAATTTTTCGTGGCTGCGGATAACCAGCCACATTTTGCAGCCCACAAATGGCGGTGGTGAATGCCAATCTCACTGATACAGGCAGAGCGGGCCGGGCTGCAACCATCCTGCCAAGAGACGATGGAGCAAGGAGGTGCACGTTGCGGGAGAAGATTGCCATGCTCCAGTCGCTCGAGAAGGTCCCCTTTGACTACTCGCTGATACCACAGTACCTGGGCTACACGTCTGATTTGGACATGGCCGGCCCCATTCTGAAGAAAATTGTCGAGAAGCTGGTGGAGATCGATGCTCACATCTGCGCCTGCTACGAGGTGCTGCCCGAGGAGGAGTGGGAGCACGCCTGTGCAGACTGCGACACGCCCGATGACACTCCGGGCCAGAACGCCGACTTGAAGAAGAAGCTGGACATCCTCAATCTGAACTTCATGAGCGTATACGAGAGCCTCAAGAAGCTCAAGATCGAGGTTGTTCTGGACATCCTCGGGCCTGTCTTCAAGGTCCGGACGAGAAATGTGCAGTTTCTCCTGTTCCTCCTTGCAAAGGACTTCCCCAGCCAGATCTTCGGGTTTCTGGTCTCCAAGCTCAAGAGAGATCCAAAGAACTTCTGCCCATTCTTTAGCTCTCTGCTTGTCAGGCTGGACTTCGACGTGGGGCTCAAACAGAGGTGCATCCAGGCATTCTACAGGCACTTCAGCACCCTGGAGCCCAGCAGAGCAGTTTCCTACTTGGTTCTTTCCCAGAGCCTTCTGTACATCCTCTGCTTCCGGGAATGCTCGCTTGCGGATGCATCGGTGCTCATCAGGAAGCTGTTCGACGAGGGCCTTGTGCCGCTGATGAACAGGAATGTTGTGGCAAAGTTCTGCGAGATATACGACCAGAAGACCCCCGTCATGCACAGCCTCAAGAACGAGTGCCTCTACCTGTTCCCGTTTGATCTTCCCGTCAGCAGGCCCATTGCAGATCTCGTGAGGGGGAGCTTTGTCACATTCCAGTAGGCAGGCCGTGTGCTGTGTCCAGAATGCAGATTACATCTGTGATAATCAATTTTCGACTAATTTTAGAATAAAAATTTTGACATTCGCGCAGAATAAAATTTTTGCCGGAAGCCGCCACCCATGAAGTTGCATCTGGTTCTAACGATGCTCTGCGGCCTAGTCCGAGCCGACACCAACAGCCCCGTACACACAGACGTGGACTTGAGCCCCAAGGGGGAGGACGTTGTCGAGGAGCCCGCCACTGTCCTGCCAGAGATGCAGGAAGGCTGTGTAGCAGACTCTGGGTGCGATGTCGCCGCACCAGATCTCAGGACCAGTGCTATGCGCCAGTTCGCATCCATTTATCCCCAGCTGGCCCAGCTTGAGATTGTGAATCCAGTCCTTGACTCCAACGATGCACATGAGGGAGAGAATGCCTGCGAGTGTGAGGCCGGCGAACCAGAGGATAGCACTCTGCAGCAGCCCCCATCTGCGCTAGACACAGACCAGACTCCCGAGCATGACAAGGACAGCGCCTGCCACGTGAATACCCAGGTCCTTTCCCTTATTCTGTATAAGGGCGATGATAGCACAGAGGACAAGTCGAGCGACGACGGGAAATACATAAAGAACCTGTGGATCGGCGCAATCGTCCTGGCGGTGCTCCTGTGCTTTATCTACTGGCTGTAGGTGTCCGGCTTGACATTAAAGTAATTCTAACACTTTTTGTGTGGTTCAGGGAGAGAGACAGCATGCTGTCTTCTGCTTATCTGCTCCCCGGTTTATTTTCTATTTATATTTATCATTTACCTTGCCCATGGCCCAGCTAGAAGAGCAGATTTTCAGCTCACCGAGAAGCTTACAGAGCGAGGCAACAAAGGAGAGCCTCAGGGACAGAATCATGTTTTTTGAGGCGAACAGACCAGGTGCCTGCCGAGTGCCCATTGCTGCAGGAGTCGCGGTGCCCGACTCGCCGACCAGTAAGCCTGTTGATATCCGCAGCGACCATCTGCCAGCAAGCCATGGGGTGGGAAGGGAAGGCGATTCTGAGGATGCGAATCCATTTGCCTCATCCGAGCTGGAATCCCTTTCCGAGTCGGTGTCCTGCACCTGCTCAAGCACCCCATCAGAAACCATTCGAAAATTCGAGAGGGAAGTGGCTGAGCAGAGGGCAGACGACATCGAGACAAAACCCCTGGAGAAGCTAGTCAAGGATGCTGCAAGCAGCCGGCCGCTGCCAAGCAGCTTCGACATTGCGAACGACTTCCGGAAGTCCAGGGCCAGGCCGGGTTTCCTGAACTGTCCCCTCCTGAGGCCCATCAACATCATCAGCTCTGCAAACCTGCACCTGGGCACCGACCCGGTACTCACCCAGAGGCACCTGGCATCTGCGCAGTCAGTATTCAGGCTGCCAGGACCCGTGGTGGCCGAACGTCCCAGCCTCCATCTTGTACACTCAGTTATCACAGAAGACGGCACACTCTACTACATAAGAGTCAGCTCGGGAACATCCTCTTGGCACCTGCTGAAGAGGCTGGATTGCCCTGAGCTCGATCTGGCAGCCATCTCTGCAAACGACCAGGAGCTGGGCAGCTTTATAGTCTCTGATGTCGTGACCACGTTGTTCAAGCGGAGCAACTACCTCATGTTTAATGGGCTGAGGGCCACGGGCAGGTTTGTTGGGCAAACCCTGTGCATCTGCATAGACAGCCGATGTATAAAGGCCCTGAGGGCAGAGCAGGTGGAGAAGAGGCAGAGAACTTGCATAGCCGTAGACGACTGCGAACTCGAACTGTCCTGCGAGGTCGAGAGAGACGAGTGGTTCAGGGCGATTAAGAGATTAAATACGTGTTAGGCCTTGCTGTGTTAGAGATAGATTGGTTTATTAAATAGTCGGCCACTACTCTGGGCCGGTGCTTCGCAGTCTTCTTCTTGTCACTATGTGGGAGATGCTTGCATCCCTACTGGGTCCTGGGCTCTTCTCCGGCACAGCACCCGTCTTAACTTCATTAGCAGGACTCTCCGTGCTGTCCTCTGCCCCAGACACAGTGCGGTTCCGCACCACACTCACGTCCGTCCCCACAAAATCCTCCTCCAGCGCCTCCTTGAGATGCACCATGGGCATCTTCATGCGCACCTCCCTGTCAAACATGCTCTTGAGACTGCTCAGGATCTTCTTCTTCATCTCCTTCCGTATCGACATCAGATTGTACTTAGTTTTGGTCCGCAGTGCATTAATCATGAAGTCCCTCTCCATGGGTGGGCGAAAACAGAGTTTGTTGTTGATGATTTATTGAATGCTAGGCGCCCGTGGCCACAGCTGCCTCAAAAGTGAGATTGTGTGCTGCTATGAGTTCCCCCACACGTGCAGCCCGCCGTTGTTGTCCACAAAGCAGATCAGCTCGTCGTTGCATGCCATATCGACAACATTGTCCGCCAGGCTGATTCGCATGCACTTTCTGCTCTCGAGGTCAATCACATTTACACTTCTGTCCTGGGTAGATACAAAGAGGCGGCCCTGGAACAGCTTCACAGCCAGGACCGTCGCCTTCAGTGCTATGCTGTCGACCACATCGAACGATCCAAATGCTTTGCCGATCTTCAGCGAGGCAGAGTCACCCCCGTAGAACACAGAGGTGCCGTCGTAGTCGGCTGCCAGTATCTTGAAGTTCTCGTTCCGGAAACAGTTCTTGTTGAGATGCCCGATCCGGCCGTCAGAGTACAGAATAACATTGCCGTGGCAGACCACAAGGCTGCGGAACGGCTCCTGGAGCTCAAGCACCTCTGTGTGGGGGCCAGAGAGATCACCAGGCGGTTTCTCCAGGGCTTCCCCTGCCGTATGCTGCCGGAGCACATGGATCTTCATATCCTTGGCCCCAATGTACAGCGTCCCCTCGTCCGCAACAATGCTGATCACATTCTGCATGGGCAGGCTCCAGACCTTGGCCAGGTCTCGGAAGCACGCAACAGCGCCTCTGTGGAACACAACAAGGTCCTCGCCGTCAAAGTCAAACACGGCCCTAAAAAGGTCCACCAAATCGTACTTCATTGTGTGTGGGTCAAAAGGCCGTATTGCATCCTCCACAAGGTAGATGGTGTCCTCCCGCACCAGGAAAATTTTTTTGTTGCACGTAAAGGCAATCTGGCCCTTTGCACTGATCCTTACATTGCAGATGGGGCTTGGGAACCTAAATCTCCTGATGACACTGAGGGGCAACAGGTTCTCACCATCTATGGTCCACTCGGGGCCCCGTTTCAGCAGCTTGACAGACGTCATCGTAGAGTTCTGCAGCTTGATGCTGAGCGAGTTGTTCAGAGACCTCAGCTTGCCTATTTCCTCGGCAAGCATCTTATTTTCGCGTAGAAGCCTGTGTACCTCGTCGTGCAGATTGCAGTATGCCTTGTAGCAGTGGTCAGAGTACTCCTTGAAGTTCTGGGGATGCATGCGGAAGGGCACCGGCAAATTTTTCCGTAAGAGGCCCAGGGACTCATGTGCAGTGCCTGCTGCTAGTAGATCTTCTTGTAGATCTTTGCCACAACGTTCTTCAGCCGCTCCACATCCTCGGCTATCTCGTACAGCCCCCGCTCCCTGCTCACGCTGCTGCCGAGCGTGTATGACCTGACCGTGCTCTTGTCGAACGCATACATCCCCGCATAGCCGTTGTAGTCTCCGGATGCGCTCGTGAGGAACCATCCCACATTGCTGGAGCATGGGCATCGCACCCTCTGCACCATGCAGTTTGCAAAGCTCTCCTGCCCCATCTCGACCTTTGGATCCTCCTTCGCAGTGCTGAAGCTGTGGACAGAGTGGCCGTTCTTGAAGTCGAAGAGTGTGAAAGAGTCTGTGAGGATGGTGTTGCATCTGCTGCAGAACACGACAAACGGGTTCCGGAGATCGTCCTCGGCCATCTATGGGCTACAAAAAAGCGGTGCCAAAGAGCACCGATGTGGCCAGATAGATTACGTTCATTTATTAAATATCAAAGTACCTCACGAGGGAGTGGGGGGCCACCTCAAACTCTATGTTTGCCCTGTTCTTGAGAAAGACCTCCTCCTTGATCCTCCCGTCTATGCTGGCATCCTGCATCATCTTTTTCAGCACCAGCCGGGCATACTTCTTGCTGACAAAGTTCTCCAGAAACCACCCGGCATCAAACACCCCGTTCACAAGATAATTTTCCTCTGCTTCCTCGAGTGCCTCTGTCCTGGTCCCGGTCTTGTAGAGGACCACCAGCCTGGGATACCCGCCAAGCAGCCCACATATGCTCCGCACATGCTCTGTGCCGGCAAGCCCCTTGCTGTAGGCAGAAATAAGCATGAATGCCAGGCCGAGGTGGAGCTCCCTGGCCGACCACAGCGCATCCTTCCCCAGCACCTGGACAACAAAATCGTGCTTGACAGCCCCCTCGCGAACCAGGATGCTCAGGTAGCAGAAGCACAGGCCATACAGGTCCACCAGCTCGCTGTTGAGGATGTGCTCGACAAGGCCCAGGTTGGCCTTCTTGAGCTTGATGGTGAGCAGACCATAGACATCGAGAAGGTATGCGACAGACTGCACAGCCATGGTGCTGATCGAGCCAAACAGGCGGGTAAGGAAATCATACAACCCGGCAGTAAGAAGCCCGTCGTTCTGCTTGACGATCCTGAACAGCAGCTCGGAGGAAAACTCGTCATCGGCACTCTTGAGGCACTGCTCGAACACAGACACGAGCGCACTGTGCTCCCACGCACCAAGGGCCGGGCTGCTGGGGACAGACTCGATGTCCGACGTGTGGCGGAAGCTTATTGTGGTCATGCGGTGGGTCATTGCATGCCTGTGGTAGCAGTCCCTGGACTTCAGGGTGCTGGAAATAAACTTCATGCAGATGGGCCTCAGGTCGGTGTCGAGGTATTCCAGGCTGCACAGCCCATACTCCTGGATAGCAAGCAGGTAGCGGAAGGCAGAGAACACCAGCTCCTTGTCATCCGAGCACCGGCCGACAATCTGGCTGGCACTGCTTGCAAGACCCATGTCCCGGAACTTGAGCACCGATGCCACGAAGAGCAGCGGCTCGCCCTTGAAGAGACAGATGTTTGGGTTGAGGAGCCGTATCAGCTTGTGGAGACAACCCCTCTGCATGTCGACTCCCTTGAGTATGTTCTTGGTGTGGAGCACCCAGTCGCCATCCAGTGGGCCCGCACCAGAGTTGTCCAGTGCCCGCTGGATGAACCCAGCGATCACCTCCGGGAAGATTCTCCTGTGGTTGAATGCCTTGGTAAGGGTGCTTACAAGAGACACGTCTGCACAGCTGGCCCGCGAGAGCGTGATGATGATGAGCTCGAAGTTGGTGAGCTCGGGATACTTTGTGATGTAGAGATCGAATATGCTGTTGATGATCTCCCTGTTCTCGTCTCTCTCGAACAGGAGGAAGAACACCTTGAAGAAGTGCTCGGTGTTGTCCTCGAAGAACGGGTGGATGTCCTGGTAGACCAGCGAGTAGAACATGCTCAGCACGTGCTCGTTGGAGAAAAGACTGTCGACGCCTGCTGGGGCACAGGACGCAGGACACGCCTGCTGCGCCTTGGCAAGGATCTTCTGATACTCGGCTTCCACCTCCCTCACAGTGCTCTCCTGGAAGTAGAGCTCCCGGAAGATGGGGGAGACAAGCTCGATGCTGCGGTTGATCTCGGTAAACAGCCTGTTGCTCCTTGGCTGGGTGGTGTACTTCCTGAACACGCTGTCCAGAAACAGGAAATCCCTCTGCTCCACAAGAAATGCGACGATGTTCTCGGACACCAGCCAGTTCCTGCTGAGGATCTCAAGGAACTCACCAACGTAGAACCTGTTGCTTTCCTTAACAGCACCAGTGCTCGGGGAGCACAGCTCCAGGAGAAACAGCGTGAACCCCTCCGAGTACAGGAGCTGCATCGACCCGGAGTCGATCCACGCCTGGCAGTACTGCTTGAGGAATATAAAGGCCAGTGCCGTGTTGTGCCTTAGGTTCTGGACAAAATCGCCGTATCCCTTCTCCGTATTCAGGGCAGAGCACAGAGCCGCATACGCAGGGTCTGCCGGGTTCAGCAGGATCTTGTTCAGCAGCTGCTGGATACTCGTGTCCTGCGGATCCATTCTGGGGCTGAAAAATTTTAGGGATGAAATGCTCTCTGGGCCACATGCTGGAAATATCGGCAGTCCCGGCGCCCTCTGCAAATGAGATTCTTTATTCTGAAGAAGCCGGCATGCATCGACTTCGTCCAGGAGCCGTATGCGCGAGGAGCACCTCTGAAGAGCCGGCACCAGATCCTCAGCGACGGCACCAGCTCCAATGCCAAGCTCGTGAAGCTTACAAATGGAAAGTGGTATGTCAGATACGGAAAGACCATGCTTGAGATGAGGGATGTTCCATGCAAGCCCATGCGGATCGCCGCGGTGCAGGACAGCCAGGGCACCTTCCTTGGCACCGTGGACTGCAAGTGGTTCCTGCAGGGTTCCCGTGCCGGAGAGCTGCAATAAACTGCATTTGTGATGTTGTGCCCCGTGGTGTCTCCGGAAAAATTTATTCCCAAAATTTTCGCACCCTCAATGTCTGAGGCCAGCAATCCCATGAGGAACTTGAGGATCGCCAAGCTCAGCATCAACACATGCGTCCGCCCAAGAGAAGGCAAGCTCGACAAGGCCGTGAAGGTCCTGGAGCAGCTTAGCGGCCAGGTTCCCTTCAAGTCGAAGTCCCGCCTTACCATCCGTGGGTGGGGCATCAGGCGTAACGAGGAGATTGCAGCCTCGGTCACTGTCAGGGGAGAGAGGGCATACAAGCTGCTGGAAAATGCGCTGAAGGTGAAGGAGTTCGAGCTGCCGAGGAGCTGCTTCAGCAAGACCGGCTGCTTTGGCTTTGGGATCAACGAGCACATCGACCTGGATATAAAGTACGATCCTGCCTGTGGTATCTTTGGGCTGAACTACTATGTCGTCCTGGAGAGGCCGGGCTCGAGGGTCAGCAAGAGGAGGAGATGCAAGTCCAGGGTTGGCAACAAGCAGAGGGTCGATGCAGAGAGTGCCCAGCAGTGGTTCGTCGACAACTTCGAAGGTGTTCTTCTGGAATAAACGTTTTATTTACCCTGTTCCACATGTCCGTGTTTTTTCCTCAGGCCCACAGGAGGGGTGCTCGTAGGCGTTGCATTTGTGCAAGCTATTCTCACAAGCTGCGTTTTTTCCTTGTCTCATCGCCCATGCACATCACTGCCCCTGGAAAGGGGCTCATAAGGAGCCTGGGAATTCTAGCCCCAAGATGGCCGAATACAGGACTTTTTTCCTGTGCATGAAGCTCTGCATCAACGTGGTGGCCCCGCTCTATGCACTGGAGTGGACCCAGGCCCTGCTGTTCTACTATGGGCTGACACTTGTCCTCCCTCTTGGCATACTAATATACATCATGCTGAAAAAGAGGATCTACTTCCGAAGGTACCTCTGCAAGCCATTCATCCCTAGCCTCAAGCTCATGCTCTTTGCCCAGATATGCGACCTGTCTGCTCTCGTGCTGTTCTACAGGGCCCTGCTCAGGGAGGCCAAGTACAGCACAGAGGCCATGGCGTGTGCCACCATCCATGCAGTCCTGAGCATCGCGGTGTACGTGCTTATATTCTACCAGAAGGAGCGGGGGAGGACGGTGATTTCCTATGCCAGGCATCGGTACAGGCTGGGGATCATGGCCAGGGACATCGGAGGCGCAGGGGGTCTCAAGAAGGGCCAGCCCGTGGAAATAGTCCAGGAGACAGGCAGCGGGTATATAGTGAAGGACAGCAGGAAGCAGGACTACGAGCTCCAGAGAGAGGACATCGAGGAGATCCTGGACGTCGTATAGCCAGATCCTAGGGCACGGTGCCGAACCTATTTATTAAATGTGCTATGTCATGTTGTCGAGGCCCAGCACCAGCTTGGTCAGTAGTTTTTCACATGTATCTTCGAAAACAGGTATCCCAGAAACTCCTTCCACAGCGTGTAGTACAGGACAGTGTTTATGAACACGGTTGCATGCGGCATGGAAAGGAGGTGTGCTGGCGTATTTCTTCCGATGCCCTCGGCGGATTGGGTCCTGTAAAGGAGACGAACCACACACAGCTACAGCACAAACTCCCTGAGTATCCTGTCGCCATCGCTGGACGAGAAGAACTCCCCCATCCTCACCTTGGAGTCGCCCCACCACCTCAGCGTCGACTTCAGTGCCGGCGCTATCTGCCCAAAGTATTCCTCCACGCTGGCATTCAGATCAAGCCCCGCCTTGTGCATGGCGTGGACGAAGTCATCGATCCCAAACACACCCAGCGACGGCACTGTGCACGACGAATAGCTGAACTCGTCTCCTAGGCTGGTCGTCACCACCGTGATGTTGCTTGGCAGCGCATCCGGATCAATCAGCGACGATGCCTGGCATGTGTCCAGAATAACCATGGCCCGCCTGGCTCTCTTGGACATGTACCGGATTGCATCCATGAGGTCGTCTCGGAAAATAAAATACCGGTTGCAGACCTTGAGGAAGCTGTCCCGCCCATGCCCACACATATAGACCAGCAGGTTGTCGTTCTCGTCCACATCATTGAGCCTACTGTCCTGGAGCCTGAGTGTCCCAAGGACAGACTGCTCTGTGATTGGCTCGGGACACATCTCCTGCCGGGATATCGCCGTTGTGCTGTTGAAGCGAACTTCGCCCGGAAACAGATTACGAGGATCATCCAGGGGGTCTTCTCGGAACAGCGGGACGATCTGACTCCCCGGAAACCCTACCCCTCGGAGAATGTGGTGCATTGCCTGGATGTTCGACATGTGCCGGTAGTTGAAGAAGCCCATCGACGTGTTTACCAGCACGGCGTATGTCCTTGCCACGACACTGCCCACAAACAAAAAAAGCATGGGCATGGTGCAGAGCAGGTTTTTGAACAGATTGCGCCTGTCCTGTGTTTAGTCAACAAAAACCTCTGCTTGCGGTGGCCCCACAAACAGCAGACGAAGGCTAGTGCCATCGCCGAACAACATCTTCTCCAGAGCATCTTATACTCGAAGAACTCATTCGCCACCTGGCGACAAGCAAGACTCCCAGAGCATCTCATACTCGAAGAACTCATTACTTCTTGCGATTAGCAGTGGAGTTATAATGTGCATTACTGGTGCGCAGACATATTGCCATGGCGGCACGCTTTGTGGGGAGCAGGAAATGAAAATTTTTGTTGTCCCTTACAGTTCTCTCTTATCAACGCGAAACAAAAAGACTTTCCGATGTTTGCGAAGGGATGTGTGTGCAGGAGGCCTGCTCTGCAACTAAATGTGCATGCTGGACAAGAGAAATACGTGAGGGAGCCACCCGGTAGGAACTCGTTTTGTATGCATGCCAGCGAAGAAAACACGTGGGGCACACCTGGTATTTGTCAGCATGTGGCAGGAGCCTTTTTGGTGTGCATGTCTGGCACTTGTTAGCGCGGAGCAGAAACCGACGATTTCCGGCGGGAGAAAGGCGCACCTGGTATTGCCAGCATGCGGCAGGAACTTTTTGTGTGCATGCCCGCAGTACTGCAAGCACAGGGTGGACTGGCGCGAGAGGAGAAACTTAGATTAAGAATTTATTCTTTACTTCTTAGCTTTCTTGTCAGAAGCAGTTGGCTTGACACCGGTGACCTCGTTCATGTTAACGCCAAACTCCTTGACAGCACGCTCCTCAGTAACGCAGTCGGTGATCTGGCCTACAGCAACAAGCATGCCAGAGTCCCTGCAGACAAACTTGCCGAGAGCAGGGAAGACCTTGAAATTCTCGTAGAGCGCCTGCTTGGTTGGGTAGATCAGCGCAGTGAATCGCTGGTCCTTGGTCACAACCTCGGGGCTCTCGAGAGGCGTGTTGTCCTTTCCAATTACAGACAGGATCTTCACAAACTTTGAGGCAATGTTGGATGTTCCGCAGGACACGACCGGGGTGTACCCAGCCCTGATACCCTTCTCCTCCTGCCCAGCCTTGGCCTTGCCCTTGAGAGAGACACAGGAAACGACATAGAAAGGATACAGCTGGAAGTCGGCATCGTCGGCAGGGCCCACCATGTGGCCGGCTGCAATCTTGTCTGCAGCAAGCTTGTCCTTGGTGATGATGTTGAACCCAATGTTCATGCCCGCCACAGCAACGTCCAGATCCTTCTTGTGGGCCTGCACGTTCTTGACCTCAGCCTTCAGGTTGACTGGCAGGAACTTGACCTGGTCGCCCTTCTTGAGCGAGCCATAGTCAACACGCCCACAGAAAATGGCACCGTGGCCCGGGACATGGGCAACAGACGAAATCGGCATACGGAGCGGCCTGGTGGTCGGTCGGAGCGGCGCATCCTGGTAGTTGATGGCATCCTCCAGGCACATGATCTTCTCAAACCCAGGCTTGGCAACTGCAGGGGTGATTCCCTTGAAGAACGAGAAGCTCTCGCCGTCCTTGAACAGGCCAATGCCCTGGAGTGCAGACACAGGCAGGAAGAACGTGGTCTCGGGCTTGACACCAAGCTTCTTCAGGAGCTTTCCAACAGCTGCAGAGGCTGCATCGAACGTGGTCTCCATGTCGGCCTTGTTCTTGGCAGCAACCTCATCGAGCTTGTTGATGCAGACAATGAAGTTCTTGGACCCCAGAATGGCTGCAAGCGTCAGGTGGGTCTTCAGCGTGCCGTCAGCAGAGCAGGATGCCTGGAAATCGGCAGGAACAACCACAATCGACAGATCAGACTGCTTGCATCCGCTTGTTGCGTTCTTGATGTAGTCCGCGTGTCCTGGGCAGTCAAGGAAGTTGATTCGGAACTTCGAGGTCTGCATCTCAACAAGCGTGGTGTTGATGGTCACACCCCTCTTCCTCTCCTGCTCGGTCTTGTCCGTGAAGTAGGCATAGGCAAACGAGCCCTTTGCGTTCTCCATGGCAACCTTGCTGAGCTTCTCCTGCTGCCTCTTGTCGAAGTCTCCAAACAAGGAGGCAAGTCTTCCGCACAGAGTCGACTTTCCCGAGTCGACGTGTCCAATGACAGAAATGTTGATGAGTGGCTTCTGTTCGGTACTCATTCGTAGGGGTCGCTGCAATTCTTGTTTTTAAGTAAAAAATTTTCTAGAAAATTTTTAAGTCGAGAACAGGAGCCTGAGGCAGGAGCGCCACCCAGTGACACGTGGGTTGTCCATGGAGGCCGCCATGCATGCATCTACGGCGTGGTGGGTGGATGGCCTACTGATCATCTCCCTGATCACACACTCCCCTTGGCGGCCACATACGGGCAAACACAAGCCGGGCATAGATCCTCGAGATAAAGACCACCACAACTGCAACAGGGAATAGCAGGTAGTCCTGGAGACCCTCACACTCGTGCCTGATGACCACGAAATGCGTAAACCAGTCCATGGCCATGGAGGACCTGCTGTGCATGTGCCCGAGAAAATACTCTGCAGCATCCTCGGGCATGGTGACAGCATTTGTATACTCGACTGCTCTGGTGTAGGCCGGCTTTGTCTTGTCCTCTCTCTGCAGCCCTGGGGTCCGTATGGCACTGCAGTAGAGCATCTTCATTTCTATCCCCTCCTGTGCCAGCTCTGGTGAGACGCTTTCCATGAAGGCAGTCATGGCCAGCTTCGAGGGCGAGTACGAGCAGTAGCCAGGAAACGCAAAGAGAGACGCGGTGGAGTTGATGGCTGCAAAGACGAAGGGCTTGCCGTTTGTCCTTCGCAAGAGATACAGTGACCTGACCATTCCGAGGAAGTTGGTGTCCATCTGCCTCTTGAATGCATCCATGCCCTGGTCCCTGAAGTATGAGGGACACGACATCCCCGGGCAGTAGAAAACGTAGTCAAATCCAAGCCTGTCCCCAGGCAACGTGCATGCCTCTGTGATGGAGTCAAAGGCCACGCCCTCAATTTCTGAGCCATCGCGCCTGCCAAAAGACCTTGCAACCTTCCTCGCAACGCGGCTGCTCCTCGACGTAATGGTTACACGGTTCCCGAGACGATGGAGAGACCTCGCCATTGCCAGTCCCAAGCCGCTAGAGCCGCCTATGACCAAAATCCTCCTGTCCCGGATAGGCCTGTTTCTCGATCTCCAGGCCAGGATGGCCACAAGAACGGCCGTGGCGGCCACCGTGCTGTATGCCAGGGCTGCCATGTTTGTTGTTCGTGCACTGTTTAAGGGTTTCAAAAAGTGCGAACTGCGGGAATCGAACCCACGTCTTCACGGCCACAACGTGATGCTCTACCCCTAAGCTAAGCTCGCCGGTTTCCGGCCAGCACAGTTATTTGTTATATCCTGTGTTACAACGCACCCTTTCTCCGGAGGTACCTGCCTATACAAAACACCTCCTGGTTGAGGACTGCCTCCAGCTCCATCTTGTGCCCCAGGCCCTCTATAAACAGTGCGTCCTCCCGCAGAGCAGTCTGCTTGACCAGCCGCAGCATCCGGAGGTCGTGCTCGGATAGCCTAATGCATTCGCTCTCCCGCACTCCATACTCAAGTAGGTCTGTGTAGGAGAGCCCAATCCTGGCCATCCTCGGGAGTGCTTTTTGGTACGTCAGGAAAATATGGAGGCCATGGGGATCGAGATCTGTCAAGCACACCAGTCTGCACTGGGCCTCAAGCATCTGGAGCAGCCGCAGGGTGTTGGAGCACGGGTATCCCTTCCCACACACAGTCACATGGCTGTCTCCAGCAACCCTGCCAAGCACCGCCTCCTTTTCCACCACAACCACGGTTTTGCATGGGCACACAACCCACTCGACCTCGTCCATGTCGGGGATCAGGCCCTCGTTTCTGGTGACCCTGCCAGAGCCCCGGTGGTGGAACACCAATGCCCCACAGAAAAGCCCCTTCAGCCCAGACTTTATGTTCAGGTCTGCCTGGCAGCACCCGAACCTTGACGTGTAGCGCCTTATCAGCCGATTGACCGTGCCCTGCGACTTGAACAGTGGAACAGCCTCGTAGTAGAGTGACCGCCGATGCATCGTCTTTCCTGAGCCCACAAGCCCAGAGACCACCTGCAAGAACTTCAGCCTCTGGAGAGCCTGTTCCCCAATGGGCCCCCTCAGGATGCAGACAGTCTCTTCTGCAATGCACTTCTTTATTCTTTCTGCAGTATTATGCATGGTCCCACACAGCTCATGCTGCAGCTGTTTATTACCCGCGCTGCCAGACAGACCAAACAAAAACAAAGGCAGAGTGCGTGATACAACGTTTTATGTTCTAAATAAAAGTTCCCGCGCGGGAAAAAAACATGTGGCTTCTCCTTCTCTTGGGCCTGGCAGTCGCCAAGCAGAATGCAGTGATCCTCATTCTGTGCAGAAACACAGACAAGGATGAAATAAAGAGAACCCTGACAAACTTTGAGCAGAAGTTCAACTCGCGATTCAACTACCCTTATGTGTTCCTGAACGACGCTGAGTGGACAAAGGACTTCAAAGCAGAGCTCAACAAGGTCACACAGAACAGAGCCAAGTACGGCAGGATAGACGAGGCCGACTGGAAGATGCCGCAGAAGATCGACAGGGACCGCGCACAGCTGAACTGGATCAACATGAAGAATGCAGGGGTGCCCTACGCAGACGTGGAGAGCTACCACAACATGTGCAGATTCTACTCAAGAAGCTTCTACAAGCACCCACTTGTCCAGGAGTACGAGTACTACTGGCGGATCGAGCCCGGAGTGACCTTCCACTGCGACGTCGAAGACGATCCCTTCAACTTCATGAAAACAAACAACAAGGTCTACGGCTTCACAATCACGCTGCACGAGTTCATGAGCTCCATCAAGACCCTGGAGGCCGCCACGAACGAGTTCGTGAAGCTGCACCAGGACATTATTCCCAAGGACACAGAGAGGCTGAACTTCATGTTTGATGCAGGCGCATACAACGGCTGCCACTTCTGGTCGAACTTCGAGATTGCCTCCTTCGGGTTCTTCCGCTCGGAGCTGTACAACAAGTACGTCGACTTTCTGGAGGAGAAAGGAGGATTCTACTACGAGCGGTGGGGAGACGCACCTGTGCACTCGATGGCTGTTGCCCGGTTTCTCGACAAGAGCCAGGTGCACTTCTTCAACAACATAGGATACACCCACCCGCCCTTCACGCACTGCCCGTCGAACGGCAAGAACTGCACATGCAAGCAGGAGAACAACTTCGACTTTGCCAGAGGATCCTGTCTCAAGGGGTTCTTTGGGGACTTTGTTGCAACAAGATAGCCGGGGCGACGCGGAGGAAGGTGCTGGTGGGCAGTGCCCGCGATCTAGCACCACCCGGGCAGCGATCCCGGAAGCTGTACCGGTCTTTAAAATTTTATGCAAATTTTGTTCCCAGAATGAACAGAAAGCTGGCGGCAGACATCTTGAGAGACAAGTACATGTCGTCGCAGCTGAAGAAAACAGCTGCTGAAAAGGCCCACGCCAACCTGGACGATCTGCATGGCATCGGGTACTTGAAGAGCGAGATTGTCTCCAAGCTGTACAATCCTCTGTTCAACACCGGCAAGTACAGGGAGCTGGGAACGGTGCCGCCCAAGTCGGTCCTTGTGAGGGGCATAGACGGCGTGGGCAAGGCATACATTGTCAAGTGCTTTTGCCAGCACTACCAGATCCCGCTGATCACGGGGTTTGTCGAGACCCCGCGGGACATCAAGGAGCTCTTCAACAAGAGCAGGGCAACCGAGCGCTCCGTTGTGCTGATCAGGAACGTTGGCATGCTTCTGAAGGAGGACAGCCTGGTGCACCAGCTGAACGAGTCAATCGGCTCGATGGACTGGTGTGCTCTGGCCGTGCTCACCAACCGGGATGCCCCGGAACAGATCCAGTACGACAACGAAATCTTCGTCAAGATACCGACTGTGTTTGGGAGGAAGGAGCTCCTGGACGGGGTGCTGAAGGGGATGGCGACACAGGGCCTGGACACCCTGAAGATCTCGCAGAACATCCCGGGGTTTGTGCCAAGGGCCATTGTCAAGCTGGTCTCGATGTGCAGTGCCAGAGCAGTGGGCAGGGCACTTGGTGGCGATGGGGCGTCCTCGGCGGTGAAGCAGATGAGCATTGCACCAAGCATGTCCTCTGACCCCGAGCTCAGGAACATAGACAGCACTCCTCCATGCCTCACCATGGACGACTTCGCACACTGCATCCGCGACTGGAAGAACGTCACACAGAATATCACCTTCGAGGACATCGGGGCCCTCGATAACGTCAAGGACGAGCTCACCATGAGCATCCTCCTTCCCTCCAGGTATCCCGAGAAGTTCTCGGCATTTGGCATCGACAGGCCCAGCGGCGTGCTTCTCCACGGGCCCCCGGGATGTGGAAAGACGCTGATGGCCAAGGCGGTCAGCAACATGTCCCACTGCAACTTCCTGTCGATCAAGGGCCCCGAGCTGATAACCAAGTATGTGGGGGACAGCGAGAAGCACCTGCGGGACCTCTTCCAGAAGGCCAAGAACCTGAGCCCCTGCGTGCTGTTTTTTGACGAAATCGACTCGCTGTGCGGGCGGAGAGGAAAGAACGAGTTCGGGAACAGGATTGTCAACCAGATTCTCACGCTCCTGGACGGCATGGAGGACAGGGGCGAGGTCTATCTCATCGGGGCCACCAACAGGATAGACTCGCTGGACGAGGCCCTGATGCGGCCCGGGCGGTTCGACAAGATCATAGAGGTGCCGCTGCCGAGCGCGCGCGAGGGCCTGGAGATCTTCCGCAAGTGCGTGTGCAGAGTGCCGTCCGAAGACTTCGACTTTGGGATGCTTGATCTGTCCGGGCTCTCTGGCGCCGACATAGCAGGCATTGTCAAGGAGGCCGCCATAATGTGTCTGAGGGAGAACTTCGACACAGAGGATCTGAAGATCGCCCCCAGATACTTCGTGGAAGCCGCCGCAAAGATGCGGGCCATGAGGCAGAGCACACAGAAGAGACACAGTCGCAAGCACCAATAAATTCTAAATGCATCAGCGGGCCCCTGCAGGCATCTTTTTTGCCCTGCAAATTTTTGCTCCTCAATGGACGACGCAAGGGAGCAGAAGAAGCTCCTCAAGGCCCAGAAGAGGGCCGAGAAGCTCGCCAAGCTGGAGGCCAAGAAGGGCACACAGCCTGTGGCACAGGCCAAGACAAGAAAGCCGGTCTCGGGCGGATACGACCCCACAGAGGTCGAGAGGCGCTGGACAGAGTACTGGCTTGCCAACAAGACATTCACTCCTCTGCCAGGCAGCAAGCCGGGGGACGGAAAGAAGTTTGTCATGGTGATCCCGCCGCCCAACATTACCGGCTCGTTGCACATCGTGCATGCCATGATGGTCTCGATCGAGGACTGCATCGTCAGATACAAGAGGCTCACGGGGCACGAGGTGCTGTATCTCCCGGGGCTGGACCATGCCGGTATAGCCACCCAGAATGTTGTGATGAAGAGCGTGGGGGGAGATGTGTCGCGGGAGCAGTTTATGGAGGCAGCCTTCGAGTGGAGCAGCAAGTACGGGGGCAGGATCTACGAGCAGTTCAACCGGCTGGGAACGAGCCTGGACTACTCCCGGAAGGTGTTTACCCTGGACAGCAAGGTAAGCAGGAGCGTGAATGCGGCATTCTGCAGCCTGTACAACAAGGGGCTGATCTACCGTGATACCAAGATTGTGAACTGGTGTGGGAAGCTCAAGACCACCCTGAGCGACCTCGAGGTCAACTACAAGAGTGTTGAAGGCGGCACGTATGTGGAAGTGGATGGCGGGAGGTATCGATTCGGCGTTCTGTACTATGTCAAGTACTACCTCACCCGCGATCCCAAGGTGGATACATCCAGTGTCTCGGGGCTGCCGTACGTGATAGTGGCCACCTCGCGCCCAGAAACCATCCTTGGCGACTCGGCAATCTGCATCAACCCCAGCGATCCCAGGTTCGACGACATCGACGCCATATTTGCTTGTGGGGCTGTCCCTGATCTCTTCAACGAGAACCACCGGCCGGCATGCCCGGCAGGGGAGGCATCGGGACCGCAGACGGGAAATGCCGAGAATGCCGAAATCCGGGCAGAGAGGAAGAACAGATACAAGGTCAACAAGGCCGTTGGAGATGACACAGCTGTGCGAAAAGAGGTCCTGTTTGCCATCAACCCACTCACGAACGAGGCCATCCCAGCCATATTTGATGCCCAGGCCGATCTGAGCTTTGGGACAGGGATCCTCAAGGTCACGCCGTGCCACGACCCTGTTGACTTCAAGCTTGGGAAGAATCATGGGCTTGCATTCAACAAGATCACCAACGAGGACAATGCCATCACGCATCCGATGTACTTGAACATGAAGCGGTTCGAGGCAAGAAAGGCTGTCGTCGAGGCTCTCAGAAAGAGAGGCATGCTTGTCAAGGAGGAGCTCCACGATCAGGTGCTGCCCTTCTGCACCAGGAGCAACGATATCATCGAGTCCATGGTGAGGGAGCAGTGGTGGTGCGACTGCAAGGGGATGGCCCAGAAGGCCATGGACGGCGTGCGGAGCGGGGACATCGAGATTCTTCCCGAGGAGGCAAAGAGTGTCTGGTTCAAGTGGCTCGAGAACATAAAGGACTGGTGCCTGTCCCGCCAGCTCTGGTGGGGGCACAGGATACCTGCCTACAGGGCCATCGGCCCCGACGGCAGCGAGGAGTGGTTTGTTGCCGAGACTGCAGAGGAAGCCCTTGCTGCAGCGCAGGCCAAGGGCTGGGACAGAGTCGAGCAGGACGAGGACGTGCTCGACACCTGGTTCTCCTCCGGACTCTGGCCGTTCTCGACACTCGGCTGGCCCGACGAGACAGCTGACTTCAAGAGGTACTTCCCAAACTCACTCCTGGAGACCGGGAGCGACATTCTGTTCTTCTGGGTTGCTAGGATGGTCATGCTGTCCTACGAGCTGACTGGGACCAGGCCCTTCGACAGGATCTTCCTCCACGGCATTGTGCGCGACGCACACGGGAGGAAGATGTCCAAGAGCCTTGGAAACGTCATCGACCCGCTGTACGTGATCGAGGGCATCGGGCTCGACCGCATGATCGACAATCTGCGCAGCGGCAACCTGGACCCGAGAGAGGTGCGGAGGGCCGAGGACGCATTGAGGAGGGACTATCCCAACGGCATCCAGAAGTGCGGTTCCGATGCTCTGAGGTTCACCCTGCTAAGCTACACTAACGGGATGAAGGACATCAATCTGGACATTCTCCGCGTGCAGGGATATTCCCGCTTCTGCAACAAGATCTGGAATGCCCACAGGTTCGTCAGCATGTCTTCTCCGGGGCTGGAAAGCCAGCTAGAGGGGCTCGGCCTGTGTGGAGGCACTCTCAAGCCGCACCAGAAGTGGATACTTGGGCGGCTGAACCAGACCATCGAGGAGCAGCACAGACACATCGAGGGATTCAACTTCATGGCGGCCTCACAGAGCATCTACCAGCTGTTCTTCGACTTCTGCGACATCATTATCGAAGTATCCAAGGGAGCCGGTGCAGGGGACTGTGCCATCCTGAGATATGTATTTGTCAGCATCCTGAAGATCCTCAACCCATTCATGCCGTTTATTACCGAGGAGCTCCATTTCGAGCTCTGCTCCAGCACAATCGGTGACTATCCAGCCGTGCTTGCTGGCGATTTTGACAACGACTTCGAGGACGTGATAAGCGTTGCCAAGGTGTGCAGGTCAAAGGAGCAGGTGGCTGTCGAAGACGGGGAGCACGCCTCCTACCTCCGATGCCTTGCCAAGCGCGGCCTGAACATTGTCTCTGTGCTGGACGACTTTGAGTGCATTGGCAGCATCAAATACAAGGTCCTGCAATAAATTCCCTGAATGCCTGTTGGTGCACGGCTGTCTTCTGGTGCGTCAGCACACATCTGGTTATGGACCAACTTGCTCCGGCTCGCGAGGGGAGTTAGCTCAGTGGTAGAGCGTTTGCTTAGCATGTAAGAGGTCACGAGTTCGATCCTTGTACTCTCCACTTTTGGGCCCGAGAAGCCATGTCCAGATATATTTATTCTCTTTTTCCCGGCACCTCTTCCGGCCTGTTGTATCTGCCTACCACCTCCTTGAGCATGCCGTAGTAGGCTCTCATCCCGTCGGGCATCCTGGAGACCAGCTCGTCGGCCTTCAGGACAATCTCCCCAACCACGCTCTTCATGGACCTGTTGCTGATGTACTGCTGCCTGACGATCACGCAGTACACCACAAAGGGCACAAGGCCGAGCCTCCGGAACAGCAGCATGCAGAAAGAGACAGGCACAAGCAGGACCTCCAGATACATGGCTGTCCGCCCAATGCTGCTGGCATTTCTTCCCAGCACAGCACAGAACTCGAAGAAAAACCACTTCTCGAACTCCCGCTTCCTGGAAAGGATGTCTGCGTTTATGTGGTATACGCTGAGGAGGAAGAATGGCAGGAGCAGGAGATTGGGGACAAAGCACAGAAACAGTGCCAGGCAGACAAGGTTCTGGTTCGAGTACACCTTCCTGAAGGAGAATCCGGGAGACCTCATGTTTCTCAGCAGATCCACGATTGTGACGCTGTATGAGACGAGCAAGCACAGGTTGTTGAAGGATGAAGGAAGGTGGGGCAGCGGGACGGAAACAAACACTCGGGTGTATGTGAGAGTGTAGTTTGCTATGAATGCCAGGTTTGAGTAGAACCACAGCTCCCGTATTCTCTTTGCACTGCTCATGTTGGGGTGGACACACCTCAAAATTTTATGCATACGGCCAAGTGGCACCGGGCGCGGATGTCCTCTTGGCAGCACGCTCTGTGCTCCGGCACTCTTGTTTTTCTGTGTGTTATTAGGCCATCCCATGACCACCGCAAGGCAGGCATTGGTAGAGGCCTTCAGGGAGGAGCTTGCAAGGGACCCAGCCGTGTTCCTGATAGGCGAGGAGATTGGGCTCAGTGGAGGCCACAAGAAGGCTTCCGAGGGACTGATCCAGGAGTTTGGCTATGAGCGTGTCCTGGACACCCCAATATCGGAGATTGGATTCACCGGGCTGGCAGTGGGTGCTTCCTACGGTGGCCTCAGGCCTGTTGTGGAGTTCATGACCTGGAATTTCTCACTACAGGCCATCGACCACATCATCAACAGTGCGGCAAAGACATGTTATATGTCGGCCTCCCAGCTACATTGCCCCATAGTCTTCCGGGGGCCGTCGGGCTTCAGCCCGGGGTGTGCTGCACAGCACGCCCAAGAGTTCTTCACAACATACGGCTCGGTGCCGGGGCTGAAGGTTGTCGCACCCTACACCGCCAAAGAGCACAAGGCACTCATGAAAGCAGCCATACGCGACAACAACCCGGTGGTGTTTCTCGAGAACGAGCTACTCTACGAGACAGACTTCGACGAGGAGCTGGACAGCGAAACCATGCCCCTCGATAAGGCAAGGGTGCTGAGAAAAGGTACCGATGTTACGGTGGTCGGCGTGTCTCTGGCACTTGCCATGGTGGAGCGTGCAGTGTCAAGGGCCAAGCTGGACGTAGAGATCGTCAACCTGGTCTCCTTGAACCCAATTGACTATGAGTCCATAACCAAGTCGGTCAGAAAGACCCGGAACCTGATTGTCGTCGACTACAGCTGGCCAAACTACAGCATGGCCCACGAGATCAGGTCGGTGATGTACGACATGATGCACGGCGAGCTGGACAGCAAGATAGCGTGCCTGACAGGGAAAAATACCCACGTAGGATACTCTGCAGACCTGGAGAGGATGTTCTATCCCAGCGAGGACGACCTGCTCGATGCCATGGCCAAGCTCTCCAAACATTAAATCCACGCCCTACACACAAGCATCTCTTATAATTTATTCATAGCTGGCTGAAGTCAATCTTGATGTTCGATACATCTTCCTGGTTAAGAAGCTGGTCCGTGACATAGCCGCCCTCCTTGAGGGTCTTGACCTCGCTGTCGGTGTACTTTATCTCTATGTCGCAGAACTTGCCATCGCCCTCCCTCAGGCTGCAGAGAACAACGTCCCCCTCCTTCATCCAGACCCGCTTGATCATGCTTCCGCGGATGGTGGCTATCCTGGAGATGGAGTCGGAGCAGTACACCTGGAACCGGTTGTATCCCAGCGACCGAGTGATGATCCCGTACACGGATCCCTCCTCAGCCTTCATGAGCGGCCGATTGGCTGTTCTGTCGAATTTCTTTCCCATGCTGCGCCCAAAATTTTTTCTGAATAAATGCCTCCTCGGCGAGAACGAACAGTTTATTTGTTTGCCCAGCCACCTTAGCAGGGTCACTCCTTCTTCTTGATGAGCTCGTACAGCGCAGTCTGGACAGCCAGGTCATCGTAGAATATGGTCTTTGTGCCGATCCCGTCAGACTCCAGAGCAACCATCCGGTTGATGAAGAGTGCCGGGTCCTCAACAAACTCCTCCAGGAGGGCGATCCGGTCCTCGATCTTCTTCTTCAGGGCCCTGTTGTCCTCGATCTTCTTCTCAACCTGCTGCACATTGCTGGGATACAGCACAGGCATCTGGCTCAGGTCATCGGTCTCCAGCTCAATGTCCCAGATCTGGTTCTTGCCCATGTCCACGTCTATGACACAGTATCCTATCGGCTCCAGCAGCGGGTCGACAAGGGTTTGGAGGTTGTTGAAGTTGAAGCTCTTGACCCTGAAGATGCCCTCGAGGGCTGCATCACAGGCTATGTTCGATGTGGCATAGTCGTTGAGCTTGTTGCTATTCACGTATTTGTACAGATCCTTTATAATGTTTTGCTTGGTGTCAGAATACTTGTTCATGAGCATCCCCAGGCCCCCGTTCAGCTTAAACACCTGCCTCTGGTTTCTTAGCTTGACCAGCACCTGGATCCTCTTGCAGCTCTCAGAAACAGGAACGATAAACCCATCTGCCCCAGCACTCCTTGTCCACTCAAAGACTTCTGTGCCATCAACAGCCATGCCCCCTGCTTGCTCTGTGCCGCCCGCGGCTGAGGCTCTGCTGGAAATGTTGGTGTTGAAGCACACACAGACCCGCTTGACCAGGTCCCAGAACTGAGTCTTCTCCTCGTTTGTCAGGTCGTTCAGGATCCGGGTGTTGACTCTGAACCCAGCCTCCGTGAAGGAGGTGAACAGCCTGATGGTCTTAACGCACTTTATCCTCTTCAGATGCTCTGCCTCGATCTCAAGCCTCTTCCTCAGGGCTATCTCGTCTATCTTTGAGTTGAGCTGCTCGAGCCGGTCCCTCAGCATCGTGGGACAGGGATGGCAATTTTTTATATTCCAGGAAGCACAAACACCCCAGGCACCCATCAGAGGCACCGGACACAAGAGCCGTCCCCACAAAGCTGCCTATTTATTTTCCTCACGGAACTTCCGTATCCTCTCCTTCAGAGCCAGATTTTCGACGATCTTCGACTCGTCCAGCGACGCTCTGTTGAACGGGTCAAGCTGGTCATTCAGCATTATCTGGTTGAATGTGTTTCTGTCAATGGTGACTTTGGAGGTCAGCAGGGTGACCGGGTTCTCCATCAGCAAGCAGGTTAGGGGATCCAGGAACTCGTCTGGGATGTCCCTGTCACCGCCCTCTACAGGCTCTTCTGCAGCAACGCCCTGCAGGACCTCCAGAAGCTCCTCCAGCGACTGGACCTGGTCCTCCATCAGCAGGTGCTTGTTTTTGCTCAGCACCACCGCCCGTTCCAGCAGCGCCGTGTCTACACCACTGCTCCTGGCCAACTTCTCGTTACCCCCGAGCATGTTCAGGATGATCAGCTCCACGTTCCGCAGGATCTCCCTGGGATTGAAGCTGTAGTCGTCCTTGTTCGAGATTTTGATCTTGAGACTCTTGTCTCCAACCAGGAGGCCCAGCGCACTGTTCACTATCGAGAACATCCGGAAAAACACATTCTTGTTGAGAAACAGCCTCTTGTTGATCACCGTGAAGCTTCGCAGAAAGTTCAGCAGCCGCTCGAGAAACATGGCACATCCCTTCAGGTTCTTCTCGGCATTGGCCAGCCGGTGCCGGTTGACCTTGATCTTTTTGTAGATTCTTGTCTTCGTCTTGTCGTCCATAAACCGGATCTGCGCAGCGATGTCGTTGTAGACCGTGTCAAAGTCCCCGGAGGCCCTGGACCGCACAAATGCCCTGAGCTCCTCGGGCGTCATCCGTGCCATCGACTGCAGAATATGCCTTGAAAACCCGACAACCTCCTCCTCATCCTCGCTTAGCGACACTCCGTCGTCCGCAGTCTCCAGAAGACCCTCCAGCCCGAGGCCCTTGCTTTTGTAGTGGTTGATGCTGCCTATAAGGTCGAAGATCTGGCTGATCTTCTCCTCAAACGACCCCAGGCACACACTAACCATCCGGAGGGCATCCTTGCTGACCCCAATCGTTGTGCTCCTCAGAAGCTCGTGCAGAAGGTACCTGTCCTCGATGATTCCGTCGTCGTGCTTGTTCGAGTAATGGAGAACCATCCTGTTTACCAAGACCTCGTCGTCAGGCACGTGCCCCACGGAGCTCAGCACTCTGATGGAGCTGTTTCTCATGCTGTTTTTGTACGTAAAAATGACCTTGATCAGCGCAAGCATGCATCTTGAGGCCTTCCGGCAGTCCAGGGCCGGCTGGAGCGACAGAATGGTGCTGACAAAGCTGGAGTCCCCCAGGATCTCGCAAACGCGCGTGGCCTTCTTGTCCTCGAAGGCAAAGTCAATCACACCGACAAAGCAGTCAAAAGGCGGCCGGCTCGCACAGGGAGAGGCATCACCGCTGTGCTCGTGTTCCTTGAGGATGGTGCACCGATCATACTCGCTCTTCAGCTCCCCAAACACCTCATCTCTCCTCTGGTCGATCAGGTCGTAGACAAAGTTGAAGTACTGCTGTATCAGCTCCTGCTGCCGGCGCAGCAGAAACGACGAGTTGCTGACATTGTACTCCTCCTTTATGTCGCCCATCAGCCGGAGCAGGCTGACCTCCATCATTCGAGAGATGTTGAAGAAGCAGAATGTCGGGAACTTCTTCTCGTCGATCTTGTATATGAACTCGTGGTTGAAGATGCCTCTTGCTATCTTCAGCAGCACCATCAGTGTGCTGTAGCAGAACGAGTCTGAGCAGTTATCCTTCTCCTCAAACTTCAGCTTAGTTCTGTCCTGTGAATACACGTTCTCCACAAGGGCACAGAAGTGCTGCTTCGTGGCGGGGTTTGCCACCAGCCTCATTACAATATCGTACAGCCGGCCCTCTATGTTCGAGAAAATAGCCAGGTCGTGCTGTGCAAGAGCCTCCCTGGGACTAAATCCCCGCAGGACTGAAAACGGCACGTCCAGGAAAAACGGCAGGTTGTATGGATCGTGGCCATGTGGGATAAACGGGGCAAGCACGGTCTGCAGGTTGTTTATGGGCCTCTGGTCGTCAAACTCGTCCTTTCCAGCCTCTCCCGCCACAAATTCTGGGATAAACTTCCTTGCCTCCATCCTCACCCTGTTGATCTGGGTTATGTCCAGGTTCGAGTGGTTCTTGGCAAGCAGCATGGTTGTCTCGTCAATCGGAAGCATAAACCCCACTCTTTTCCTATTAAGTCCCCACACCTCCCTATTCTCAAACACGCGCAGGCACTCTTTCAGCCTCAGGAGTACGTCCAGGTCTTCCAGAGCCCTGTTGGAATACTCCACGCTCCATGCAACCCTGTACAGCAGATTCAGGTAGATCGGCACTCTCTGGGTGCACAAGCCCCCGACCAGCTCGATATTTCCAGCACCCAGGGCCTTGACTAGGGCATCATACGGGAATCCCGCCAGGGAGCAAACCGAGGGATCATCGTAGATCATCAGGAGCGTGTCTTCCACCAGCCAGGGGCAGAGGCTGTGGTTCTCAATCAGAGACTCCACTATCACAGGAGAGGTGTTTGTGCTCAGAAACTGCAGCTGGCAGTAGTCCAGGTCATCCTGGGTATACCCATCCTGGATGGGCACCCTGAACAGCCTGAAGATTGTTTCGGGGGAAACGTGTTTGTTTTCGTGCAGCATGGTCTTAGGGGCACCAGAAAAAGATGCCATTACTTTTCCAGGCCCCCACGCGCCCCACGGATAGACATTGGCAGGGCTGCAAAAAATGCTCCGACGGGGGGTCGAACCCCGGACCTTCGCGTTATTAGCACGACGCTCTAACCAACTGAGCTACCAGAGCTGCGCCGGGTGGCCGGCATACCTGTAAGATACAACAGATGCCACAGGCACACGGGCTCAGGCCAGCTTGCTGAGGAACCCTTTGATTTTCGTTCTTGCCACGCCCTCAAGGAAAGTCGTGTCCAAATATGCCAAGAACCGCCTTAGATCTGGCTCGAACAGATCGTACCTCCTCCACTCGCCCAGAAAGCCTCCGAGCCCCGTGAGGTCCGTGCCCGAGTTGGTGCACTCCAGCAGGGTAAAAAACCCCAGCTCGAGGCTGATGTCCCTGCCGCTTCCGGAGCCAAAGTTTGAAATGGCCCACTCCTTTATTGTGTCGCCGTGGAGGTTGAAGTCCTCGACGCTCTCTAGAGTCTGGATGTATCTTATTATCTTTATAGCATCCGAGTACTCCAGCCGTGCCAGACATCTATTCTTCTCGACAACATAAAACTTCCTTTTGAGAACATCGATGTCCCTTGTGCCCAGTGCGCCACCGAAGTCTCTCAGAACAGAACCGGTGTGCTCAATGTCGCAGGCCAGGCACGGTTCCAGGGTGTTATACAGCTCCCTGTGGTCAACTGGCGCCAGATCGTAGATCCTCAGGACTGGGGCCGAGCCCACAAGGAATGTGTTAGAGTGCATGTTGTCCCTCAGCTTAAATGTACCCTGCCTTGTGACTATGTGTGCCTTCCCGTTGAGATCCACCAGCTGCTCTGCCTCATGAAGCCCTTTGACTGCAAAAAACTTTCTCATGGGAGGGATGGGCACTGGCGGTAAATACTGCAGGGTCCCTGGAGCAGTGCTTGCATGGCTAGGCGATGGCACAGATCAACCCCATCCTGGCACAGGCTGCCGAAAATAATTGAAAAATTTGCTATCCTCACAAATGTACAAGCTCATCGTCCTCGAAGGCCTTGACTGTAGTGGAAAAACTACGGTCTCTGCACTTCTGGAGAAAAGATTGCAGCCATGCGTCACTGTCAGGTTCCCAGACCGGGGCTCGGAGACGGGAAAGATCATCGACAGGTTCCTGAGGAAGGAAATAGATGTCCAGCCCCACGAGCTGCACCTGTTGTACTCTGCAAACAGATACGAAAGGGTAGACTTCCTCTTGTCGACCCTCCAGCACTCCAAAGTTGTGTGCGACCGGTACTGGCTCAGCGGGACTGTCTACTCTGCAGCCAAGGGGCTGGACTATGAGTGGTGCAAGTCTGTGGACGCATATCTCCCGAGACCAGACCACTCATTCTTCCTGGACATTGGTGCCGAGGAGATTTCGCAGAGGCAGGGCTTCGGGGACGAGGCCCATGACAAGATCGAGCTCCAAAGAAGAGTCTACAGCTTGTACAAGGAGCATGCAGCATCCGAGAACCTGATCGTGGTTGACGGCAGAATGAGCCCCGAAGACCTGGTCAGTGCAATTTTGAATAAAATGTCCAGCTAGCCACTCTTCCAAAAGTAGAACATATAATACCGACTTTAATAGTGGCCCTTTCTCCTTCTATCGTCATTGCCAAGATAAAACCCGTCCTTGTCCACATCGCTCAGAATCTGGCACCCAGCACTCTCGACAATCAGATCGACAAGGGCCGTGTTGACCGTCCGATCCAGCCCAGTGATGCTCTGGACGGCATCAACAGCCTGCGACTTCCTCATGTCTCTTATGGTCTTGATTATGAAGTCTACGCTGGCACTGATCTCGTGGTTTCTCATGAAGTTGGAGAGCCGGGTGTTTTTTTCATTTACAATCGAGGCCTCGAAGAAGTCGTCGGCCTTTGCGTTGCCCTCGCCAACTTGGTGCTGGGAAAAGTACTTGTTCAGGTCCTTGGAGTTGAAGATGTTAGAGACTTCTGAGAGCAGGCTCTCCAGGCAGACAAATCCCTTGTCGAAGTCCCGCTTGATATATATGCCGGCCAGCTTGCTCTGCTCTTCCTGCCCCTGGTCAACAAGCTCCTTGATCTCCCTGTCTGTGAACGGGCCCTCGATCCTATCGTGTCTCTTGAGTATCCAGGAGTTGGTGTTCTTTCTCGGCTTGTCAAGTATAAATGCACCGGTCTGGTCAAAATATCCTGGGCCAGAGTGCTTTATGTCTGCATCCCACACGTTCTTGATGTGCTTCTTGGGCTGCTTGGGGACCTTGTACACCGCCCCTGCCGAGTTAAGCTGCTCCTTGTGTGCCTCGACCCTGAGCGGCGATGGCTCGCGCCCCAGCACCTCGGAATCCACCAAGTCCTGCGGCCTTTGCATATCTGTGAGCATGGAGATTTTGCCGGCGAAGTCAAACATCATGGGTAAAAATTTTCATGCCAGTTTTGGGCTCGGGAGCTGCCACTTTCTCGGTGGCACAGTCAGGTTTATTAATTTATACTCCAAACCTCCGCCCGGTCTCGTCCTCAAAGTCCAGGTCCCTCAAAGGCGAGCCCTTTGCTGGCTCGTCCTGCTGAGACCCGGGGCTTGACTCCGGGGCCGCCTCCGTCCTATGTACTCCGATCCTTTCTTTGAGCGGAAGCTCTGCACACCCAACATGCGCCTGGTTCTTCATGACCATGTCCTTCAGAACCTTGTACCGCCTCTGATTGACCAGTCTCTGCGGGGAGAACGTCTTTAGGTCTGGGTTGTAGTTTTCCTTGTTGTCGGCCTCGGCTTGGTAGTGGAAAATGGACATTTGGAGGGAAGCACAGGGGACCATTTAAAAATGGGAAACCAGCGCCTCGACGGAACACATGCCTCTGGCTGGCCAACCGGTTGTACAGAGACCATGCCGCAGTATGCATTTGCCACAGACATTGTGCACAAGAACACAGCGAACACACCCATGCATATGGACGTTGTGGGACACACGGGTGGTGGGCCCAAGATTTTCCGCACACATACCCAGGACAACATGTACACCGAATGTTTATTTACAAAGAAAATAAACACTTCGCAGCATTCCCTCCACTAGCTGGCCTTGTTTTCCTGAAAATTTTTGAAAAAACAAAATTTGGCCCTTATGGATTTCGACCTTTCTGATCTTTTGGAGGCTAACGCCCGAAAGACCAGGGGATTCAACAGCTCCTACCTGTTTTCCATACCAACAATGGTGGAGCGATCCAAGCGGGTGGAGCAGAGGACCATTGAAACAACGCCATACAAGATCCTGGACGCACCTGGGCTGGTAGACGACTATTATTTAAACTTGCTTGACTGGACCTCCAACAGGATTGTCATAGCGCTTGGGGACACGTGCTACTGCTACAACGTGGACACAAAGGAGGTGTCGGAGATATTCAGCAGCCCCTCCTCGTACATATCCAGCATCAAGGGCCTGGGCAACACACTGGCCATAGGAGACTCGAGCGGGCTGATCCATGTGTACGACGTTGTAAGGGGGGCTGTGTGTGACAAGAAGAGCTACCACTCTGCCCGGGTGTCGTCGATATCCTTCAGCGACAAGCTGATGAGCTCTGGAGACAAGACCGGGAAGATATGCAATGCGGACATGCGGGCGCGCGGGGTTTCTGTGTTCGAGGGCCATACACAGGAGGTGTGTGGGCTGAGCTGGAGCCCAAACAACGAGTATCTTGCCAGCGGGTCCAACGACAACACTGTGAGGATCTGGCGGGCAGGCTCCCCCATCTCTCGCCAGCTGCGGGGACACGAATCGGCAGTCAAGGCGCTGGCCTGGTGCCCTTGGAAGCTCAATGTCCTGTGCACTGGCGGGGGCACCAAGGACAAGACTGTCAAGTTCTGGGATGTGGACAGCGGAGCAACACTCAAATCTGTAGATGTAAATAGCCAGGTCTGCACACTCACCTATCTCAGCAGATACAAGGAGCTGATCACGGGACATGGATTTCAGGAGAACGATCTCAAGCTGTGGAAGTGCTCCGACATGAAGCTTGTGTCCAGCTTTGGGTCTCACGACAGCAGGATCCTGCACACGGCCCTGAGCCCCGATGAGTGCACGATTGTCAGCCTGGGGGCAGACGAGTCCCTCAAGTTCTGGAAGATATCCGAAAAACCCACAAAGCAATGTAAGCGCGACAGCCTTGGGCTGAGATAAGTAAAGTATACATGGCTACTTTGTTGTGGAGCCCCTGGATGGGCATTGTGGGGATCTGCAAGGACAGGGACCTGGAATTCAGCACGGGGGAGGTTAGCCCGCTGGTCAGCAACATCATCCGGGGCTTTGCCGACATCGGCAGGCGGCTGTGTGGGGAGAGACTGACGTCGATAAGGATGGAGCCGCATACTCTCGCCATTGCAGAGCCGTCAGAGGGCGTCTTTGCTTTCTCTCTGCATGACTGCAGGAGCGATGCCGCGGGAGAGTCTTTGGCCCCTGTGTGCGAGGCATACAGGGAGTACGAGCAGAGCGGGAACCCAGAGGCGCTCCAGAGGCTGTTCTCGAGGGAGTAGAGCGGCACCAATACACCCAGTAAATGCATCCTCCAACGATTTATTTTTTGCTCTGAGTCTTTTCCTGCGACAGCTCCACGCGGCAGCCTTCGCCAATGCTCGGGGAAATCGCCCCAAACATCTGGATAAAGGCCTCGGCATCCTCGGGCGTGTCGAACTCAACAAACCCGTATCCCTTGTTTCTGCCATCCTGCAGATCTATTCTGATGTCTTTTGGAACAAACCCAAACTGCTTGAGAATGCTCCTGAGATCTGAGATCTTGATTGTCTTGGCCATGTGCGAAATGAAGAGCCTGGTCCTGTTGATTGTCTGTAGCTTTATCCGCTCTATCCTCAGCAGTCTGTTGTTGAGCCTGAACTCCTGGTTGGTGTTCAGATATGTCGAGAAGGTTATGGTGGCCTTCCCGGTGCAGAAGTTCTTGGAGTTCTTTTCCAGCACCACCTTGTCCACACTTGCAAAGCCGTCAAAGTAGGCCTTGATGGTGCTCTCTGTCTCCCGGTACCCAAGGCCATATACTATTATCTTGTTCTCCACATATGTCCTCGACTTCAGGCCCAGGGCGCGGAGGTCCGCATCCAGATCCTCCCTGCGCTTGTACTTCAGGACCACGTTGTTGCGGGATGGGATCATAGCCACGTACTTCTTGGCCTTGATCTTGGCGAGCTTGGCCATCTTCTTGTTCAGGATGATGGTCTTATCCTTGACTTCGTACTTCGGCGTCTTCTGTCTCGTGGGAGCACCGTTGTTGTATGCTATCTCCTTGATCTTCGGGCTGTCGTCGAAGGTCACCCTGAGCTCCGAAAGCTCTGGGGAGTCCATCAAGATCGACTTTACGGGAATGTCGGCGGCAGGATACGTGGATACGTTTTGCTCGCGTATCATTGAAGGACTCTGCAAAAATTTTAAATAAAAACTCCAAAGGAGTTGACGCAGGATACTCGCCGCCACCAGATGTCTCTGTGTGCTGTGTGTAGCTTGGGACAGTGCACCCCTGTCCTCTGGCCATCCACAGCGGATAGAGGCCTCTGGCAGAAACGAGCATCGGAGCCACCAGCGCCTTGATGCTCTAGCTCGAAAAATTTTCCAAAAATTTCCACCAAATTCTGTAGCCCTCGATGGCGGACTCGTTTACCCAAGCCAATCCGCTCCTGCTGTTCAAGAAAGAGAGTGGAAAGAAGAAGGTCTTCAAGAGGTACCACTCAGATAGATACATGAGGCTCAGGACCACCTGGAGGCATCCGCGCGGTCTTGACAACAGGGTGCGAAAAAAGCACAGAGGATGTCCTGAGATGCCGAACAGAAGATTCCGGACCCCGGTCATTCTGAAGGACATTCTGCCGTGTGGCCTCCGAGAGGTTATTGTCCACAACGTCGGTGACCTCAGGGCACTGACTTCTGTTAACAGGAGGTACTGTGCCACCATTGCCTCGGCTGTTGGTGCAAGAACCCGGGTCGAGATTGTCAACGAGGCCAAGCTCCTTGGGATCCACGTTACAAATGGAATGGCCAGGCTTATGGAAGCTGTCCAAGAGTAGTAAACCCTTTTCTATTTCTTTCGACCTGTTTTGTAGTGCGCCATGGGCCTCATTTTTAAAAAAACAGGGTTGTGGCCCCATGCCTATTCCAGAGCACCTCCTCCGAAATGGCTACACAGCCACCATCCAGAACATCATCCTGAGGCACCTGGATGTAAAGGGTGCAGAACATGTCGAGGTTGAGGCAAGGCTTGGGAGAATTGTCAACCAGATTACTACCAAGCGCATCGACTTCCACATCCAGCACCCGATCGTCTTTGACAGCCTGCCAAACGAGTACAGCTTTGCAAGTGGTGTGGAGAAGTCTGATTTCGGTGCCATAAAGCATGCGCTGTTTCCAGACATGCGTCCATCATCGGCGGTCCAGGACAGGGTCACGATGCACAGGAACGTCAGGAAGGTGGAGCAGGACGGGCACACAAGGTACGAGAAAAAGGTGAAGCTCTCGAACATCGACATCTACCTCCCCGACATGATGTACGATGTGAGAATCTCGGTCAGCAGGGAGATTCCCGTCGACAAAAAGGACTTTGGGACAGATCGCGCTCCTCCTGCACACTATATTCAGCGGAGCAGGGATCGGGAGTCGTTTCTCTGCAACGAGTACTCGTTCGACTTCACCAGGATATCAGGTTCGAAGAAGGAACCGTCGGAGGACACCCCAAGGACATACGAGGTTGAGATGGAGATCAAGGACAGCACGTGCGAAAAGACAGAGTTTGTGATGATGGCACTGAACCTGCCCATCTTGAGGAGAAAGTGACCGAGACGCACTGATTGCGGAGCCCCCTGCTGCGGGTTTGCGGGCCCCAGAAGAGCAATACTCTCTGGTGCTGTGTGCACCGTCCAGAACATTGTTTCATCGCAGATTGAAGTGCAAGACAACATAAATAAAGAATGCTCGCTCCGTTTCTGCTGCTCTGCCTGGTCCTTGGCCTAAAGAGCTCTCTGGGCCTCAGATTCCTGGGTCCAGACGGGCTCAGAACAGAGCATCCAGGCAACCACTCTGCGTTCACCATTATAGCCACCGAGGGTGCCAAGCGAGTTGTTCTTCGGGCCACAAACCACCAGTACTTCTCTGACGTGGAGGTGCTTGCTGACCCATGCGTGTACCAGCTCAGCGGGATATTCTCGAAGTCGTTTGGGATTCTGAACCTGTGCGAGCAGAAGCTTGAGTTTGTCTGGAGGGAGCACCAATATACCGTGAACTACAGGCAGTCGGACTACGGGAGCGGGTTCAGGGTAGATGCCGACAAGACCAGGAGGCAGGCGTCGTTTGCAGACATCCAGAAGCACTACCGGGAGATGGCAAGCATATTGCCTGACCGTGTAGCCAGTGCCCCATACAAGATCGACATCTTTGTATTCAACGATCTTGGGAGAGTGAACTGGCTCAAGCAAAACATCAACGAGAACACGATAGACATCATGAGGATGGTGGAGCATATTTACCGTGATACTCCTGTGCAGCCCGTCCTGAAGGGCATACTGAACATGAAAGAGCCATTGGAGGTGCAGGGCAACGCACTGGAGTCGTTCAAGGGAGCGGTGGAGCCACTGAGGTTTTCTCCATTCAACCTGAGGACATCTCTCTCGAGGAGCGATCTCGTTATAATGATTTCAAGCGATGTCTCCCACTTGCACCAGGGCATGTCCTACTACGGGGGCGCAAGCAGGCTGGACACATCGTACGCAGTTGTCCATGCACCCCCAGGGGACTCTAGCTACTATGTTGCCAAGAAGATAGCACACGAGGTTGCACACTCGCTGGGTGTGTTGCATGACCGCGACACCGGGTTCCTGATGGAGGAGCGAACCTGCAAGGGATGTGCAGACAGCAAGCGGGTGTTCAGCAAGGACTCACTGGCACAGATGAGCAGGTTCCTGGAGATCCACAAGAGGATATTTTCTACCAGGCCAGCCCTGCGGTACAGGGAGGAAGAGACGCTGAGGACCGTCGAGGACGCCTCTGAGTTTGCGTCCGAGAGACGGAAGCACTCGTTCCTGGAAATTGTTAGGAGCAGGCTGGGTGGTAGAGTCCCCATGGGTATGGATGTGAACATCTTCCTGAGCACGTCCATGCTGCTGTACAGCGTAGGGATTTTCCTGGCCATATACTACCTAAAGAAGTTCTAGCTCTGGGCATGCCCGGCATTGAGATATACTACACTGACAGCGGCGCGGTTGGGCATTGCGACATTTAATAAAGTATCTGCAATAAAAGCAGCCCGAGAGACTGTCTTACTGCTCGCCAAGCTCTCTCGAGAAGTCTGACAGGAACCTCTCAAACTCGCTTTTGTCGGCAAGGAACAGCCGGAAACTTACTCCGTCGATCTCCGTATTGTGCTTGATCAGGCACGATAGCAAAAATACCTCCTCAGAGCGGTAGGGGAAGTTCCTCAGGTCATCCTTCGGGAATTCGCGGAAGGTCCTGGCGGATTCCTCATGCTCTTCCTTGCTGAGCGTATACAAGCGAGAGACCAGGATGAACCACTTGAAGGAGGGAGCTGCACTGCTGTACGTGCTTTGGTATGCGTCATAGACCCTCTGGAGGGGAACGTTGACGATCCTGGGACAGAAGAAGACCGCCACCTCGTCGGGAGATGCTCCAGACGCAGAGTCGATCATGGAGTTAATGATCTTTTTGGTCTTCTTGGCCAGTGCTCCTCTAACATCACTGTATCGCGCAAAGCCACAGACACCCAGCAGCAGGTCTCCACTGAACATCACACAGGGCTCCTGGAGTCGTTCCAGAAACACAGAAGGATCGGTAATGTACGGGGCCTGGGTTAGCAGCATGGATACTTCGCTGCAAGATGGCATGTGCTTCCTTATTTGGACATCGAGGCTGCTGCTGCTTGACTCACTTTCCGAGCTTGTACTGCTCATGGGTGGGTGGAAAACGCCTATTTACACCCGGCTCTCTGTGGCAGTGCCAAAAGCCACCCATGGAGAAGCTAGTCTGTTCTCACCAGAAGGCACTTGCGCCCGCCGAAAAATTTGATTGCTATGCGTATTTGGCCTGTGGAAAAATTGGCCCAGATGGATGTCTTGGCAGCTGAGGACAAGAAGTTTGCTGACGGGATGTTCAAGATGGACTCGGGAAGGAATCTGTACAGGAAAGAGGACAGCGGCTATGTCCTGGTCCAGAAGCTTAGAAAGCCCGTATACTCGCTCGCCGTCTACGAGGGCAAAGCATATCTCATAGACACATTCGGGGACTGCTATCTTGTCGACAGCAGCATGCACTTCCTGTGCGGCATTCTGAGCAACCCGCTCCATTTCGATGTCAAAAACGACCGCATATATGCCCTGGACAAGTACAGCCGCATGTGGGTCTACGATCTGGAGGGGGAGATCTTGAATATATCCTTCCTCAAGGAATGCATACACACCATTGTGATCAGGGATGCCTACTGCTCGGTCACCACTGATGGGAAGAAGCGCGTGGTCGACTACGGCAAGCCGTGGAAAGAGACAGGCTCTGCCGGAGAGGAAAGGAAGCTCATAGTCTGTGACCGCAGCTTCACAGTCCTGAAAGAGATAGAGATCGACAGAGCTGTTGAGGCCGGAAGCGACTTTATTATCTACGAGGTGGACAAGAACCCAGTCAGGCTCTGTATACAAAGCCTCAGAGAGAGCGCGAAAGAATAAACACATTAATCTGACATTTTCATGCGGTCCAGAAGCTGCTTGTGGACCAAGCTGTCCAGGCTTTGATAACCAGGATGCTCGACCCAGTCCTCGAGCTCTCTGCTGCACTCTGTATAGAGCATCTTGTCGATCTCTGAACAGATGTGCTCTTCCGTGCCATATTGTTGCAGACGGGCCTCGATGTGGTTGGCAATCTCCTCGCACTGCGAGAAGTAGAATGTGTCGGGAATCTGGACATACATCAAGCAGTCCTTGGCCACCAGCACATGGATGTCCCTGACTACTGCATCTTCCCCCCAGCTGCCAAAATCACCCCGCCTCTCGGCAAGCACTTTCTGTGATCTGGCAGAGAGAAGCTGTTCGACGGCATAGGGGACCCTCTGAGTCACAAGGCTAAATATTCGCTCGTTATCGCCGATCATGCGTGGGTTGCCCCGCAGAATGCAGAGGATGGGGAGTAGGAAGAAGAAAATCATGGGACAGTTCTAATCAAAATTTTTATGGAGTCAGCCCTTTATGACCAGCAGAGGCCTGACCCTACAAACAGTCCTGGTGATACCCATCTTTTCCGAATGCCTCACAACAGCGTCTACGTCTTTGTAGCACCCACTGCACTCCTCGACCATTCCGTTCTCTGAGCCAGCACGGAAGATTATACCTCTCCTCTCCATATCCTCGGCAATGTCCCGGTAGTTAAAGAGCTTTTTGGACTGTAACCGGGAAACCAGCCTGCCTGCTCCATGGCAGGTAGAAAGATACGTCTCCAGGCATCCCGGAGCCCCTGCTACCAGGTAGCTGCAGGTGCCCATCGATCCACCCACCAGGACTGGCAGCCCCGTTTCTCTGTATCTCTCGGGGAGCTCGGGATGGCCAGGTGGCAGGACCCTCGATGCCCCCTTTCTGTGGACCAGCACCTTGCTGCCCGAGGAGTCTTCCTCAATCTTGGCAACATTATGGCAGACATCATACACCATGTCGAGCCGGCTGCCAGGAAATAGCTCCGAAAAACACCTGCGCGTCTTATCCGTAATTACAGAGCGGTTTGCCCAGGCGAAGTTCGATGCCGCACACATGATCGACATGTATTTCTGGCCAAGCTCGGATCTGTAGGGAACAAACTCGAGCGACGCCTCCTTGGGAGAGGGCTTTGCAGCCTGCCTTATGCTTGCTTTTATCCTAGCGTACTCAGCGAGCTTTTCCTGCTTAGACAGCCGGGGGTCTTCCGAAATTCCCCTGAACTGGTCCCTGATGGACCGGGACCTGGGGGCATCTCTTATTTCCTTCAGAACACCGGAGCAGCAGCCATGGCCAAGCCCTCTGGAGCCGGTGTGTATCGACACAAGGATCTGGCCGGCAGCAATGCCAATGCCCCTGGCTAGTTCTTCGTCGAAGACCGTCTCCACAACCTGAACCTCCAGATAGTGGTTGCCAGAGCCTAGGGTGCCTAACTGCTTGATTCCCCTGGCCTTGGCTGCCTGGCCAACCAGCCTGCTGTTCCCGGGCAGTGAACCTCCGCTCTCGGTGCAAGCAATGTCGTCTCCAGTGGCCATGCCAAGCTCAAGAAGGTACGCCATCCCTCTGTCAAGGATGCTGTTGATGTGGGATATGGACTTGGGGTCTGTTGGTGGGCTTCTTGCCTCGAAGGGGATCTCCCTTGCCAGCAGATCGGCCAGCAGAGCCCTTTTCTCGTCTGAAAGATCGGCAACTGTCAGGTTTGTCTTCAGGCAGCGCACCCCACAGTTGATGTCGAAACCCACTCCGTCGGGACTAACACATGCCTCTGGGTGGCCCAGATCGATCACTGCCACGGACCCGATTGGGAGGGCATATCCCACATGGAAGTCTGGCAGCCCCACCGCTGCAGAGAATCCAGGAAGCCTCTCAATGGAAGCAAACTGCGCAATGGCAGAGCCCTTTCCATCCCGCTCATGCTCCTGCAGGACTGGCTGTCGCAGTTGCTCATCGAGATAAATCCTGTTCCCATTCACGAGGATGAAGTCGGGATGCGAGGTGTCCAGCTCAGCAGCCATTTGTGGGATGTTTTTAGAGAAGGATTAAGTAGTCGGCGATGGTTGCCAAGAGGGAAATGAATTGCAGATCCACTACACAAGCAGGCATCCACGGTGGGCCAGAAGCACCCGACGTGTGAAGGGATTATGGCTGCGGCTCCCATAGACTAATTGCCACGAAAAATTTGGCCTCAATGGAGAAGGCCATCAAGGACTTGAAAGAGTGCGAGAATTCTACAGACCTTGCTGAAGTAAAGAGATGCCTGGACATACTGCGGAGCAAGCTGGATGATGCCACCAACGAGGAGATTGCGGAATACTCCATCGACCACGCCGTGAAGTCCATTTTGCGCAACCACCCAAGTGCCGAGATCCTCGACAAGATCGAGGACCTGCTGGTGCTTGTTAGAGACCCGAGAAACTTCTACGACGAGCTGGACAGCTTTGTTGCGCAGAAACACCTAGCTGTGCCCACCCTCATGCTGATTTACGAAGTCAAAAAGCACTTTGGCTTTGAGTACGAGGACTTCTACACAAAGCTGGAGGCCACCGTGTCGAAGGAGAATCTGGTTTTCGAGGGATACCTGCTCTTTCTCCTGAAGGCCCTACAGGACAAGAGAATCGACGAGTCCGTGCTTATCCCGATTATCCGGAGGCTTTGCGAGTGCTCGGTCGAGGTGTCCTCGAGTGCATGCATCCGTATCCTGTACTCAATGATTGTGGTTCTGCGAATGCATCCTGGATGCTTCAAGATTGTGCCCTCGCTGGGCCAGCTCTACATTCTGCTCAAGTCGTTCGACTCGATCTCGAGGATTGCAAGGAGAATATTTCTGGAGGCCGAGAACCCGCACATGCGCCCCTCGATTGTCTTTCTTGAGAACTTCGTGTTCCCCACCCTGACTGATAAATAAATCCTGCCTGGCAGGACAAACAGGCCTCTGGTTTAACCAATGCTATTTAATGTTTAATCTCAAGCTGCTCCTCAGCCAAGCCCTCCTCCGGCAGTCCAACCTGCTCCTTAAGCATCTTCTCGCCCTCCTCGGTCACAAAGTACCAGGCATGCTGCCAGTTGCCAATCTTCATGAGGTACTGCTTGCTGGTCAGTGTCTTGAGGTACTTGTGCACCACGGCCATGTCGATTTTGAGGGCCTGGTGGACACCCAGCTTCGAGAATGGCACAACAATCCCCTTGTTGAGGTGGATGAATCTCTTGATTGCATAGGCGTCTCGGTTCAAAACGTACATGTAGTTGGGATGAAAAAATCGGCAAATTTTTACATAAATTTTGAGGAAGGCTCTGGGAACAGCCAGCCACGGATGCTGCCCCGTTTTTTTGGGCCGACAGACGGGCCGGTGCGGACAAAATCCCCCGACTTGGCCCACCCCATGATTTATTTTCTGGCAGAGTACTGCTTGAACTCCCTGAACGGAACATTCTTCTCCAGTGCCCAGGCACTGCGCGAAAGCACCCTGGAGTACACCAAGGCACTGCCATTCGTTTCTCTGTATGTCATGCTTGTTGGCGTCAACACCCTCAACATATCTGTGATTGCCTCCCAGCTGATGTTCCTCTACCACCTCTTCCACCACATCGACTTCAATCTCGACCAGGCTGTCAAAAACACAATTATGAGAGACACGTTTCTGGCTCGGTGTGTCCACAGGGTTGTTTCATACGTCCCCGTCATTCCGCTGTTCATTGCGCTGAACCTGCACAGTGCATACATCTCAAACTCCAATAAGTGCAGGGCCCTGTGCTCTAGGATCCTCTACTCGCTCTGCGGACAGATTGTGGACCTGATCCTGAAGCTGGTTGCAAGCCTGGCAAACAGCTCTGTGCTCCAGAGATCCTCGATATCCGTGCCTCTGAACCTTTGCCTGAACTACCTGTCCATTAACCTGTTTTCGACATTCTACCGCACCTCGGAGGTCATGGCCGGTGCCATAGTCCTGTCGTTTGGCGGGACGTATTTTTTTCTGAAGACATATTCCAAAAGCCCATTCCTCAGCAGTGTGGTGGCACAGAACTTCTCGTTTTTCATAGACCCGAAGCAATTTAACTTGCCGAATACGCTGGGGTCTTATCTGGTCTTTGGACTGATTTGGTCGGTGTCTCTGCTGTTCCAAAACGCCACGAACATGCTTGTCACCAGGCTCAGGCACAAAGAAAAAGCCAGCTGATGACCTTTTATCCTCGCTGAGGCGCCTGGACAGACATTGCCCACTCTGGTGGATGCGCCTCCTTACCTAGCCAAGTAAAATTTTCCGATAAAATTTTTACCCTCAATGAACAGAGAACTTGTCATAGACGGCACAGACCATGTGGCTGGAAAGCTGGCGGCGTTCATTGCCAAGAAGGCACTCGAGGGCTACACCATCCATGTGCTCTGCGCAGAAGAGATTGTTTTCACCGGGCCGATGCGCCGGCATGTGGCCATGTACAGGAGCTACCTCAACAAGAGAAACATTGTCAACCCGGCACGTGGTGCCTTCCACTACAAGGAGCCATCGAAGTACTTCAGGAAGGTCTTCAGGAACATGGCCTGCAGGAGAACCACCAGGGGCAAGGAGGCGGCAAATAGAATATCTGTCTACGAGGGGATTCCGAAGCAGTTTGAGAACGTGGAGAGGGCAGTTGTTCCACGGGCTCTCCGAAAGGTGACCACTGACACGGATAGAAAGTTCATCACCCTTGGGGACCTCCTGAAGCAGTTTGGATGGCACCATGCTGAGCTGACCAAGTCCCTCAAGGAGAGTCTGCTGGCCAGGGAGGCCGAGGCCAGGGCCAGGTCTGAGGAGCAGAAGGCCAAGATTGAGAGCATGAAAGCCTCCAGCAGCTTCAGGAGCGAGGTTGAAAAGAGGATGGCTGAGTTTGCTTAAATAAACCTTATTCGAACACGCTATCTGTACTTGCTCTCCGGGGGCACTTCTAGTATGTCTTGGTGGGCTCCCTTGTGTCTTTCGGTCTCAAACGTGCTCTGTCGCAGTGGTACTTGTATAGCACGAGCAGGGCGAATACCCATAGGGAGACTGTGGTTAGGACCACTGCCTCCATGCGGGGAGAACTTCCCACAACCAGGATGTATACAAAGGTGACGTATACTGCAGTCAGGAGCATGCTGAGGCAGTTGATTGTTTGTTTGTTCATGCCGGGGCTGAAGACGGAACCTAACAATATATTTAATCGTGCTCGGCCTTGGTGCACGTAATTTCCGAGAACGGAGCTGCCTGGTGTGCAGTGATCCTGCCTCTGCTGGCCAGCGTAAGCAGAGAAAGGAAGCAGGATGCTTTTTCCGGAACCGTGAGATGCTCCACAGCACTGCCAAATTGAAATCTCCCAGGTAGCACTGCCAGGTCCAGAACAGCATCCACAGAGTCATCTGCGCCTCCCAGGCCAGGATTGGTAGGGCCGTCGGTTGTGGCACTGAACAGAAAGTCGGGCTGGTTTGTATCATCCATCCCAAGCGACGACTCTCTCTGCAGCTCAATAGCCGTCTTGTCGCCCTCGGCCGCCACATCGAAGATTGCTGCGACTCTGGGATCCAGCTGGATTGTCAGCTTGGGCATCCTGTCAAACAGGCCCTGCTGTCTCCTTGCCAAAATGTCCGACACCGTCCTCAGGTTTCCCCTGAAGACTGCCTCGTCGATCTCGGTAATCCCATCTTCGGCAATTCTTCTCCTCTTTTGGGGAATATTGATGCCAGTGTCGGCATTGAATATCCCAGAACTCAGGACTGTACTGTCTCTGGCCTGCTCCATGCTGGGCAGGTCACCAAAATCAACCTCAAACGCAGGGCCCCCGCCCAGGATGGTTTCTTCCGGCTCTGGCACGATGAACTGGTCCTCCATGTCCACCACTCCATCGTCGACAAGGACCGGTCCGCCCTCAATATTCAGGGTAATGGCCTTGGCCGAGGGGACTCTGGTGCTTTTGGACACAGACGAGGTGTCTTTCGAGAGAAGTTGCATAAAGTGGCTGCAGTCCTCGACAAGAAACCTGAGTCTCCTGGCAACAATCTTCGCCAGCGCCAGGATCATGATCGAAGCCTGCTTCAGGCTTAGGCTTTCGATGTTGCTGCCCATCACAGCACTTATGTTTATTTCTCTGAACTGTGCCTTTGTGACCTTTCTGTCTGCATACGCGATCTTTTGCAGGACTTCCATCTCCGGCTGCTCTGCCGGGTTCTCTGCCACCATGCTGGGAGACGAAGAATTTGCAAATAAAATACTTTTGGCGGGAAGCATGTGCTCCTGGTAAACGGTTTATTTGCGGGCCTACTCAGCAAACGAGGCCATGTCGTAGAAGATTTCGAAGGCGCCGGTCCCGCTCTTCAGCACACTGCCCGTAAGCAGGCAGGACGATGGATTCTCCACCACCTCGCTTTGGTGGAAAATGGATGCGTTCTTGAGGTTTTTAAAGCAGCTCTCAAAGCTCATTTTCTGGACAAGCGAGTCGTCCATCGTGAATGCATTTCGGCTGAAGGGCTTGAATGTGCCATCCATCGACATGTAGTCGGCAACGAGATAGAGGTGCCTGATGTCGATCTTTATCCCGTACACGTCGAAGACGCTGATGATTTCGTGGACAATCGTTTCCCTGGCCGCCTCGACCCCGAACGATCTGTACATGGCATAGATGTCGTTGGAACGGGCGTTGTAGAAATCTATCTTTTCGAACAGGTCTTGCCCGCCAGCCTCCGTGGTGAGGCTCAGAAAGTCGGCCCCCTCCAAGAAAATTGTCCCGGAGTCCACAGTGGCCCTTCTAAATCCAGGGACCTCCTTCACGACCACCTTCTTGGCAATGCCCTCTATAATGGGCAGGAGGAGGATGTTGAAGTCCGAGGGGTAGTAGATCTCAAAGCAGAACCTCTTCGAGGTGATTTTTCTGAGATTAACGAGGGGTATGCTGGCTTCTCCGTCGTCCGACTCCTCGTGTTCTGCGAGCTCGTCCAGGTCCTCCAGGAACCCGTCCTCATTTCTCCCGGACGCATCATTGTCGGCCTCGACCTCCTCGTCCTGTGGCCCGTGCGTGCCAAAGGCGGAGCCCCCTTCGGTCTGCGAGGACAATGAGCTACTCTCCTCGCTGTCTTCTGACGCCTCTTCACCGCTGCCATCTGCGATCCCAGCTGAGGCAGTGGCTCCCGTGTCGTTGTACTCAGTGATACCGGACGACGACGACCTTTTCTTGAGCTCCTTCCCAAGCGCCTTCAGAAATGCACAGTCGAGGGTCTTTGCACAGGCCTCCACGTTAGATCTGAGATCGAACAGGATCTTGATGTGTTTCTTATACTCCTGGTCCCGGACCACAAGCGCTTCCTGGACAGTGACTTTCTCAAGACAGTCCTCAAGTGTGATCATCTTGAACACCGACTGGAGGTACGGCCCGTCCTCCGGACAGAGAAGGGGCGCCGTGATGATGGGCGTTTTTACGCTCTTCGATGCAAGCATGATGATTTCTCGGAGACGGGGGATCCCCAGTGTCACGTTTCTCCCACCAACACCCGCCAGGTGGAACGTGTTGAGGGTCATCTGTGTGCTTGGCTCGCCAAGCGACTGGGCCGCAATGATCCCAACGGCACGCCCTGGATCGGCCAACGAGTTTATGAATCTGTCTCTGATAAATCTCTCCAGGTAGTCTGGGCACGGGCCTGCCTCGTTCCAGAAGGCCTCGGGCACCAGGCCTCCAGCCTCTTTGTTCTCCGATGCCGTGGCGGGCATAAAAGACTTGCTCCTTTTGAACAGCTCAAAGTTGGATCTGTAGAACTCGATGTTCTTGAGATATGTTCCCTTGGTGCAGTCGATTCCGTCGTCGCCGTACCGGAACTGAATGATCCGATTCCCAGACATCACCTTCCCGTCGTTCCTGATGCTGACGCCCTCAAGATGCTTGGAAAGACATCGCTGAAGATACCCGCTGTTTGCCGTCTTCACTGCAGTGTCGATCAGCCCCTCTCTGCCCGCCATGGCATGGAAGTAGAATGTGGCGGGATTGATTCCCGTAAGGAACCGCTCGAACACAAACCCGCCGGCAGAGGGGCACAGCTCCATCTTCCTGAAGGAGGGCAGCGTCTTTCCGCTCTCCATGAACGGGACCCTCTTTCCCTCAAGCTCCTGCTGTCCCAAGGCACTGGAGATCTGGCTTAGGTTGACCATCGATCCCTTGGACCCAGACAGAATCACATCGGCCATGTTGTTGGTGGGAAACTTCTTTAGCATCCCTGTGTCAAGCAGCTGCACCACCTCTGTGGTGAGGTTGTTCATAAACCCCCGCATCTTCTTGTCAAGCAGGGACACGCTCTCCTCGTCGAAGTAGAAATCCTCCTCCTCGAACATTGGGTGGGTGCCCTGGGCATCTGGCCCGGGCACATCCTCCCTAAGCTGCTCCACAATCTCCTCGAATCTGTCGGGACAGCCGAGCCTCTGGTACAACAGGGCGCGGGCATGTCCCTTGGCAAAGACCTCAGACCTTGCTCGATCAGACTGGGGGTCCAGAAGCAGGTCGTCGAACCGGATCGTAAAGCCCTTGATGAGAATGTAGCAGTTGACTGCCCTGGACACAACAGTAAGGAGATCGTTGCAGATGGTGTATCCATACACCTCCCCACACGCATGGACCAGCGAGAACGGCGAGGCACCAACCGAGGCCTTGTCCAAAGCCCCAGTTACAAGCTCTCCCCTAAACACAGAAAACACGCCCTCCTCTCCGGGAAACTTCATCTTCGACCGGATTGTAAAGTTGATGAGGATGTTCATGTTTTTGAGGACAGTGGAGACGACCTGCTTGCCCGAGTACAGGACGAGGGGAGACTGGATGCACGGCTCACAGAATGTGATAAACTTCGACTTGACGTACAGATCGCGGTTCTTCAGGTTAGACAGCGCAGTGTTGACAAGAGAATGGTACTCCTCCCTGCTGAAAAACGAGTCCTTCATTGTGAGAAACAGTGCCGCGATGATGTGGTCCTGGGTAAGTCCCCGGATGGGCTCTCCGGACGACGGAACAAAGAAGCTGTTGTCGTTCAGGGCTATGTTGTGGAGCTCGCTTATGGAGTCGAAGTTCTGTGGGAAGTGCACGTTCATCTCGTCGCCGTCGAAGTCTGCATTGTAGGACTTGCAGTTGACGTAGTGGAGCCGGAGAGTCTTCTCGTTCTTCAGCACCCGGGCTATGTGCCCCATCAGGGAGACGCTGTGCAGGGTAGGCTGCCTGTTGACAAGGAGCGGGTCGCCATCAACAAGATGGCGCCACACCACCTTGTTCCCGTCCATGAGCTGGTTCGCAAGGGCCAGCCTACTCTCCACGGAAATGTACTTGAGATTGGTCAGGGCCCCGTTGCTCTGGATGAAGTTTGCCCCCGGATAGTTGGTCCCGTTTATGACCAGTTTCCTCATCTTGTCGATGTTGAAGCTGGTGACCTTCTCGGGAAACGTCAGCTGCGAGGCAAACACAAGCGGAACCCCCACCTCCCTCGCCTCCATGTGCGGATCGGGAGAAATTACGGACCTGGCAGAGTAGTTGACCCTCTTTCCCATGATGTTCTTGCGGAAAAGCCCCTCCTTCTTCTCCAGGATCTGCTTGTGCCCAATGAAGCTCCCAGCAGGTCCCTTGGAGCTGTCAAAGTAGAACAGCACATACGCCTGCAGGTCGCTCCAGAACTTGTCGTTGTTGTCTGTCATGACAGAAAAATTGATGATTCTGCAGAAGTGCGAGTTGATGGGGCTTTCGGACGCCTTGTTGACGGCAAATGAGGCCGGCCGAAACTTGTTTGGAACCAGAGGAAGAACATCAATAAAAAACATGTTGTATTGGTCGGAACCAAACATTTCAGACAGCAGCGCCTGCTCGTTCTCGTAGAGCCTAGAAATGGTCTCCTTCAGTGCCCCGGGCGTGACGTATTCTGTCAGTCCGCTGCTTCCTGTCCGCAGAACCCTCAGATTCGTTCCCTTCGAGAACTTCGGGCTCTTGTTGTGGCAGCGGGGGCAGGTGGCCTTTGCACTGATCTTCTTGATAAACTGCGCAACTGCCTCGTAGTGGTTTGCATTCTCGTAGCCTGTCGGCTCCTCCTTTATACTGCAGAGCCCTTTCTCAATCTCTTCGATGGTCTTGTTTGCAACAAATGCCTCGACGCTCTCCCCTATGCCAATCCCCCTTTTCAGAACCTTCAGCCTTGTGTAGAGAATCAGCCGCTCTGCGCTCGTGATCTTGAAGTGGAAGCAGCTGGCACAGCACGCCTTGGTCAGGGCATACACTGTGTCAAAGGAAATCGGGTTCAGGACTGTCCTGCTGAGCTTGAAATGCCCAAAGTGCCCCGGGCAGTGGAAATACCCCAGGTTACACGTCTGGCAGACATGGTCCATGCTTAGCGGCCCCATCCGCAGATCGTACAGGCCATCAGGGACAGGGTGCCCAAACATGTCAAACGATGCAGGGAGTGTGACCTCGCAGCTGCTGATTTTCAGGATCTCGTCTGAGTTGTACCACCCGAGAGAAATGGACTTTGGATCAAACTTGAGGCTCATTGGGCCCTATCCAGTAAAATTTTTTTGAGTTTCGGAGGAAGTTTTTGTGAGTGGGAACGGCGCGATATGTGGGCTTGGCTGTCCCCGTTGCTGCCTGCATGTATCGTGCTTCAGGCGCTGTGTTGGGTGTAGTTGCGGGGGCTGCCTATGCTGGTCATTGGGCTGCCAAGAATCTATCACATCACATGGGGCATTGCTGCACATCTGCTGTGCCTCAGGTCTGATCTCACATAACGCCCATTGTGGCGATACACGGGGATATCACCGCAAACCAAGAATTTATTGACATCTTCTTCTAGCAGTAGGTATATTCTAAGCAAACACCGTTGTCGTTACTGTCCGCTCGCAGTCCTCCGCAGAGCCCTCAGTGCTGTACACTGTTCGGTAGACAGTGCGCCTCTTTCGTGTCCTGCCTTCCTCATCTTTGGGTGCCATCCTTCTTCTCAGAAAATCCTTGGGAACATTTTGGAATCTACAGATTGTCCTGGGCCTGCTGGCGCCAGGCTGGATCTCGCAGCCCCTGGATACTGCCCGGGACACGGCCCTGACTCTTGCCTGTGCATCTTTCTCTGTTGTGTGTGGCTGGGCTGGCACGGTTTTGGTCAGGTCGGGAGATACAGTTACGACAGAAATCACTGGAGGTACAGGCTGTGTGGTAACCGTCGACACTGTCTGGACACTGACGGTGACCACAGAAACAGTCGTGGTTATGACATTTTCCACCTGGCTCGCCGTGCTGCTCTGGGGCCTGGTCACCGTGACTACGCTCTGGTATGCTGGCGCATCAACCGTTACCGTGCGCACCTGAAGTGGCGCTTCTACGATGCTTCTTGTGACGGTCACCACACTGCTGGCTATCTTTGCTGTCACCGGTGTGCTGTCGTCGCACTTCGTGACAGTCACTACGCTCTGAGCAGCTGCTGCATCCACAGTTTTGATCTGGGATGGATTGTCGGCATCGCAACTTGTGACTGTCATCACGCCTCCTCCCACAGCCGTCCGTGGCACGGATACCATCTCTGTTGGTATCTTGACTGTTTTATCGACTCCATATTCCGAGCGCAGCGACTCGGTCAGGCTGCTCTTTGAATCTCCCTGGTAGTGGCTCTGGAAGTCGCCACCCACCGTAAAGATCCGTGTTTCTGTCTTGGTGACCACCATGCTCTCAACCCTGGTAGAGGTGTCAGTAAAGGTGGTCACCTTGTAGTTTATGATGGGCTTTTCCTTGGTGATGGTGGTAGTCACCTCCCTGAAGAGGGTAAGGGGCTTTTCCAGCGTGGTGGTTTTTTCGACAATCCTCGTGACTGTGACGTCCCCGCCTTCACCACCCCCAGTATGCGCTGTCCTATGCTCTCTTGGCTTGGCAGTCGCCTTTGATGGCCATGGCTTCCCACCTCTGCATTCGCTTCCACCATCACAGAAAGATGGAAAAACAGAGTCGGACTCATCCGATGACGTTTCAGGATTGCTTGGCCTCTTGCCCGGCTTCTTGGCATGCTTGTACAGCTTGCTCTCGCATTCTTCGACACACTCCTCATCACTTGGCTTCGTCCTCCTCCCTGTCTTTGTCTCGCGCTGTGCCGGGGGCTCGACCGTCACCGTCTTCACCTCGTTCTGTGTCACTGTCACGGCAGGAGATGACTCATTCTGGGTAAAAGTCACAATTTTCACATTGTCTCTCTCAAGGGGGCCCTCCACAATAGCGACAGTCTTTATGCCGCTGCCTCCATGTCTCAGGCCGTCCAAAACCTCGTACCTGGCCGTCATCCTCGACTTGTCTGCGATGGTCCGTATAAAATCCAAGAGCTCTCTGTCGTTGCCCTTCTTTCCCTGGCACATCCGGAAGCACTCCTGAGTGTCGCAGATGTCACACTCATCCCTGTACAAGTGGGCCATGCACTCGCCTCTGTCGCATTTCTTATCCCGCAGCACAGGGTAGGGTGCAGAGGAAAGGAAGGAGTCGAGGCCCTTCCTCTGCACACAGTTCTCTGCAGGTATGTTGAATTGGGAGCACCTCTGATCCATCGTGAGCCCATGCACGATGCCTGCCAACAACAGTCCAACCATTGTATTTACCGTGCCTCAGAGATTTATTGATAAATGCGTTTCACCGTGGTGTTTCATTCTGAAACTCACATAGATGTATTTTCCACAGGGATTCTGCCTGCGCCTGGTTTTTACAGGAAATTCCCGTGGCTGCCCATGAAGTACGAGTTGGCCTCCAGCACCGAGGAAGGAGAAATCCAGGAAACAGGCATCCCATACTACAAGTCGTATCTGCAGTACTACTACTATCCACACACCACCAAGTTCATTGGGAAGAACTCCGTCCCGCACTTCATGAACTACAAGGGAGAGGGGATCTGCTCCAAGCTCAAGAAGGAGATCAAGGCCGACTATCCCTACCTGTCATTTGGTCTTTTGGAGAGCAGCAAGGCATTCTTCGACAACAACTTCCTGTTTGTAAAGGACCTGGGGTGTGCAGCCGAGAGCAGCATGTCCCGCTTGACACTCAAGGAGCTGAAGGCAGACTACAAGGAGATAAAGAGGGTGGACAAAAGAAACGTGGGGGAAAACAGATTCGACAGGTTCTTCCAGAGGTTTTTCTTCCAGCGCGAGGAGCTGTCGTCTCTCATTGATGAGGGCACCACAAAGGTGTTTGCATTGGAAGACAAGATGCTAGAGAGTCTGGACAACCCAGATGCCTTTGTATTCTTCAGGGTAGCCCTGGACAAACGAGGTCAGAGCAGCATCCCCGCGATTGACTTTGGTGAGCGGAGTGGGGACGAGGATAGAAAAAGCGTGGTGAAATATGCCTTTGAGGAGACCTTCTACAGCAGTGCATCGTTCTACGAGTATCTGGCGCTATGTGAGGAGTCTCTTATCAAGAATCACAACAGTGAGGAGGTCCGAAGCTACGTCTGCGACACAACCATGGTCATTGTGTTCTCAAGCACTGCCTTCAAGCACAAGGGCTCTGTGCGGCGACTGTACGACGGTGTCGACTGTGCCAAGAACACCCGAGTGATCTTTAACAAGGAGGGCCCCGTGCTATGTGATGTTCAGGGCAAGCCGAACGACAGCCTGAAGTACCTGATTGGCCTGGATCTACCGGAAGGTGACTATGTCATCAACAGCAGGAAGATCTATAAACTCTGCAATGAGGGCGAGACTGTCGAATTCAAGGACATAGTCTATGACGACTTTGTCAGGAGCCGGTGGGAGTAGCTTTGGGTGCCATGATTGGACGGAAGCTGGGGGCAGCCTGGACGAATTGAATAAAGACAGTTCCCAGCACGACTCCCGTCCAAGAAAGTTATATCTACTGCGGTGCCACTGCCATGCTATTTCCATCACGGATGCTTTACTGATTAAAGTGACCAATCCTTAGGGGTGCAAAAAACTATTGGCTCCTCCATACCGATAAAATATATAAGCGAGACGTCCAGGGCCCGTATCCATGACCGACCAGGAGTCGTCGAGCGGCAAAAGCTCCCCGCTGAAGACAGCATTGCTGTACTCTGCCTACTCACTTGTCATCGTCATCTTACTTGCCCTGATTACAGAGGTACTAACAGATGCCACAATACTCCATAACCACATGTTCCTGATCGGCATGGCCGTGTGTGTGCTGCTCCCGTTCTCTACTGTGATTATCAGGGCCGAGGGAATATCTGGCCTGATATGCAAGCTGGCACTCGTCGGCACCCTGATCCTTGCAGCCCTGGCATTCTTCTACCGTGCCAAGGTTTCCAAATTCTACGTCGAGAGCGGATACGCTCTGACGGAGGAGGACATGACGACTATCCGCAGCGCCACCAATCCGAATGGTGTGGTGATTGTGCTCAACAGCTCAACACCCTTCCACCTGACCCCGGACAATCAGCAAATGGAAGAGCTGGGGCTGAAAAAGGGGCCCCAGGGCACCTATACAAAGTCTGAGCTGGAAGCTGTATCCCGGTGGTCCAACGCCCATCCGAAGATGATATACAGCCTCAAAACCAGCGAGAAGGCCGAGAATCTGCCAGAATACACCGTCCTTGGCAAGAAGCCGGAAACTACCAAGGCCTCGTCCCAAAACACGCCGCCACCGCACCCGGCCTGAGATTGTGTATCCGAATGGTGTTTATTAAGTAAATACATTTCAAAGCTGTGTTGTGCCTGGATGACTCTCACAGGCCTCGCTTGACAGTGAACGATGTGTGCCCGCATCCAGTACATGTCCTCGAAAATCCAAACCCGCTCTCCTTTCTAAAGAACTCTGTGAAACAGTTAACCTTCGGGACAAGGACAGTCTTGCATCGCAGGCATAGGGTATGCTTGGTTCTGCCTAGCCTGCACTGCGACTTCCTAGACAGGCTCAGGAAATCGGCGCACTTTGAGCGAGAAAGGGATCTGTATGGGAGCCTCAAGGCCAGCTCATACAAATATCCGAGATGGGTCTGTACGTTTTTTGTGTTCTTCCGCTTCATTGGGGGAAGGTTTTCGGCAAAAATTGCACTTGCCGAGTCCGAAGGGTGAGCGCATGCCTGTCTATGCTATGCGTTGGACTCAGGCTTAACCATGTTTATTAGGTTTCAGAATGAAACGCCCGCATAAAAATGGCACGATGCACACAAACAATGCCATGCCGCAAGGTGAAGCTGGTCTCGAGCGATGGTGTTGAGTTTGTCCTGGATTCCCACATCGCTCTGCAGTCCAAGACACTTGCACTGTTTTTGGACTCCGACCTATCGCTCGCGGGGGCTCAGGAGGCAGCGGTTAATCTCCCAATCACATCAAAGTATCTGGGGCGGATTGTTGAGTTCATGGTGTTCAAGCACAACAACGCAGGAGGCCATCCCGAGGGAGAGTTCAAAATCTCTGACGAGGAGACCATGGACTTGCTGGAGATAGCTTCATACCTCAAAATATAGACAGGCAGCACGTAGGGAGCACTTGACATACAAAGTGAAATTTTTTCCCCTCCGCCGAATGTTCGTCCAAAAACTGGAGCTGGCTTGTGGCAAGTCCTACAGCACCACCACCACCATCGAGAATCTTGTCGAAAACCTGCATCTTTCGTTCGATCATATTCCCGTTCTTACGCCCTACTCGTCCGGCTCGGACTCTGCAGAAACGGTGCTAGAAAACTTGAAGATGCCGAAGTCGTGCTCAAGACTCACGCCCACAAAGTTCCTGGAGCTGGAGAGCAGATTCGATTGCACACACGTGCCGGTGCTTGAGCACGGCCTGATGGAGAAGTTCGGATTTGATCTGGCCACAATTGGAAGGCCCATAATTGTCCTTGATGCAGCATGTCCGTTCCAGAGACTAAGCTTGTCGAAGTTCTTCATCAGGAACGACGAAAGCGGGTCGTTTGTCGTACTGTTCATCTTGAGCAGGATGTTTACCGGGACTGTCGTTACCAAGAAGGTCCAGAAGGCCAGGATGTTTTTCAAGATCTTCGAGATCGGCTGGGATGTGGTTTCATATGACGATCTCTCGAGCCGGAGCTCTGCAAGAGAGCTTGGCGACTGTCTGGTGTTCATAGAGGGGTACCAGGAAACTGACGCCGAGCGGGTCTTTGTTCTTGGGAGCAGGCAGCCCCTCAAGGCTAAGGAAAGTGCGCTCGAGGAGTTGCACATCGATCTTTCCATTGCGGGCAAGTTCAAGTACCGGGCAGAGGATGTGTTCCGGGCACTGACTCCGGCTGTGGTCGGTGGCAGAAGAGAGCTTGACTTTTCCAGGTTCCGAAATATAAGCAAATAAACAAACCAGAAAATTCTGTGCTTTGATTTCCCGGTGTGCGTCGTCCTAACTTGTACTGGAAAAAAGATTCTCTTCTCCCCCACACATGAGCTTCGAGAGGATAAAACTCGAGATATACCTGGCAATAAGGCCAAGACACCTGCACGATCCCTCAGAAAGCATCTTCAGGCAGCTGTCAAAGAACCTTCTGCTGTACTCTTCTGTTCTTGGCGGGTTTCCTCTGTCGTTTACGATCGAAGGCATCTTCCAGTCCGGAAAAATTTTGGAAGACGGGAGCGTCTATGTGAACTGCCTTATAGAGTTCTGTGTGCTCAAGGTTATCGCCAACACGACGATGTACTGCATCAATGGATCGCTGCTGGACATCTTCCCCGTGTCTGTTGAGGGCGAAGAGGACTACACAGGCGAGTTTGTAGTCCGGAGCGTGTCCGGCAACAGGATAACCGGAAGTAAGTCGCTTGTCTCGGAGGACTCCGACTTTTAGTGCACTTTGCTGGCCACCCGCTACACGGACGCCAGCATGTTAGACTACAAAAATGTATAAACTAGGATTTACTACAATTAACTATGATTTTCTATACTGTGTCAGGACCGGATAGATATTCTCGAATGCCTCATAGATGTCTTCCCTCACCTTGGCTCCTGTGAGGACGATTTTGCCGCTAACAAAAATAAGAAGAACAATCTTGGGCTTTACCATTCGGTAGATCAGTCCTGGGAACAGCTCTGGCTCGTAGGAGCAGAAGTTGGAGTGGGCATATGCCAGGCCCTCCAGCTTTATGCAGAACTTGAGGTCGCAGCTGGACACTATATTTTGGATTTTGAATTCTGTGAACTGGGCATTGAACCCCAGCTTGTTTATGATTTTGGCATATCTCTGGGACGCTATCTTGGATGCCTTCTCTGACTTGGCCCCCGTGACCACCATCTTTCCCGAGGCAAAAATCAGAGCGGTGGTCTTTGGGTCGCGTATTCGCATTATCACGGCAGCAAAGCGCTTTGGGTTATACTCTGCATTTCTGGCATGCAGGGCTATGCTCCTGAGGTCCAGCTTGCAGTTCAGATTTACGGTTGCCACGACGTTCTGCAGGGTTGGGACGATTCCCGAGCGCTGCGCCGGTGTCTGCTTGGCCTCTATTGAGAGATCGGGCGCATCCATTGGGGGTCGGAGGAAGAAGAAAATTTTCCACTTGGGGACAGCCACCGGGAGAAGGTCGGCGACAAGCACCGGCAGCAAGGCTGTGCATATTGAAGAGCTGTCCAGGAGTATTTATTGTCATGCAGAGGCCCCGATTCGATTTTGTCACATGGAGCCAGACAATGCTCATTTGTTGCATGCACATCCATCGGGAGTCTCGGATTCTCAAGAAATATGGCCATACTTCTTCATAAAGTTGTATGTCTTTATGCTCCACTCCTCGTCAGGGACGTTCCTATTTGCACAAACATCCTTACTTGGCACAGGCGTGCTTGCATCACCCTCTAGGACCTCGTCAAGCTTTTCCAGGAACTTTTTCATGACGTCTCGCTCATCCATGGGGGACAAAATAGAGTATGGTAGGTATCGCTCTGCTCTGTTTACTTGCGGTGGGCCAAAGAGGACCAGGGTGCATTACCGTTGGTCTCTATTCTCTCCGGGAAAGCCGTATGTAAACATGTTTATTCTGGATCCTTCATGCTAATCGAGGCCATCTGCAAATACGGCGTGGAGGCGGGCAGTGAGATAGAGGCCATCGGGGAGCTCAGACATGTTGATCTAGGGACCCCCCTCACAGATAAGGATTACATAGTGACAGAGGGTGATGTAATTGCGCTCTTTGATGGCAAGATCCTGAGTTTCCGGACATTCAGGCTGCCTGGCCACAACGAACCTGAAATGGGTCGCAAAGCAGATAGCAGCGTAGGCATGGAGGAAATCTCGAGGATGTTCTCGTTCGAGTATAGCACACTGGCCTACTTTGGCGAGGGGAGAGAGGCCACTGGGCCTGCAAACAGCAGGAGTGTGATTGAGGAGTCCGAGAGCATCTATCCAACTACAGACATCTACTGCGCAGACGGCGGCCTGGTATTTGTGCTTGACCAGCCCTCAAAGACAGCCGCACAAATTGTGTCCGAGCTGCAAAAACTGCATCCGTGCCTGTCGACGAAAGATGGGAAGTATGTTCTAGAGACTCCCCACAACAGCGGTGCGCGATACTTTGTGCGGGGCTGCGATGGGGAGATCCAAGTGGACATTTCGGTTCTGAAAAGAAGGAATGTCCGGGGACTTTACTACAATGACAACAGGTCGAGCACATGCCTGGTAAGAAGCATGGCAAGAGCCAGCATCAAGTGTGGGCTGGTCGGCAGCCACATGCCTTCTAAAGCTGGCAGTGCGAGGGAAGCCTCGCCCTCTGGCGAAAAGCACCCGGGCTTTGAGCTGTTCCGATCAAAAGAGTATCCTGTCCTGATCAAGGCCTTTCTGCGGGGCCTGAAGAGGTCCAGATACTGTTTTCTGAAGCATTTCTGCATCCAGAGCCTTGACACATTTTACTTCACAGTCCTCAAGACCGGGTGTGCCGCAACCGTAATAATGAGCAGGCAGTTATACGACTACACCGGGCTATTCAATCTACTGCATCTGCCCAAGACACACAGTCCTCTGGCATGCGAGCTCTGCACTGCATGTCTAGAGATCCCCGAACTGGGCCCACATGGGCCGCTTGCCATCACGCACGAGGGAAGGGAGCTAGCTGTGCGATACAGGCTAGAGAACACTGGTGGCGAGTACTCCCAAGTTCTTCGCAGCTTGTTTGAGTGCGACGGTGTTGTGCTGGAAGAAAACAGCTACTCTTTCTGGGACATCCAGTCGATACTCAACCAGCTCCGCCCACTAGCATTTCCCGGTCTTGTGCTCTCGCCGCTGTCTGACGAGACAAGATACCTGCTGGACGGGCCGTATCCCTTTATTGTGTCCTCGAGCAAGTGGGTGGACCTGCCGCAGAAGTTCATCAGGACCTTCAAGATTCCCAGGCCAGGGACAGGTAAACCGCATGGGAAGGCATCGAGAGTTCCCACAGACAGAGAGGCAAAACAGGGCCAAGCCATGAGGTCACTTCGAGGTCAGTTTGGGAAGCTGGTGGGGGCACACAACAAGGAGATGCCGGTCTCGAGGATTGACATGTTTCTGAGAAATCGGGAAGAGTTCATTGAGAGCCTCATGCTCACCAAGCTGCGGTATTTCCAAGCATCGGGGTCTCACATTCCACCCGGCAGCGACGGGTCTGGCGTCTTTCCCGTCCACTTCGATGCATCGACGCTCATCGAGAAGTACTACATAAACGAAATCAGGCCCTTCGACTGCACATATGTATTTGATCTGGACGGCGGAGTAGAGTTTGCTCTCAATGGTACAATAAATCCACGAAGCACGCTGAGCCTCTGGATCATGCTGTACTCTGGAGAGCTCGACTATGACGCGCTTTTCCAGGCCGAGGACTGTGATATTCTGTATCTGGCCAGGCGCGCCTGCATTGACAGAAATCCCGTGATTGTTCGGAGGATCCTCCAAAAGGCGGCTCAGATGGAGGATGCGAGGCCATGCAGAGCCAGGGGGAGAAGAGGCAGCTCAAGAAGATTTCCAAGGTCTTCTCCATCACTAGGGAGGGCCTGCAATAGCTCTCTGTGTCCCAAAGAGTCGATGGGGCTGAAGGACGTTCTGTCGGTGATAGGAAACTATGACCGATGGAATATTCCTGAGATCAACAGCAAGCTGTCCCTGGACGCCAGCGCCATGGAGTACGAGCCTGGCACGACCCATGCAAGCTATAGAGGAAGGAGATACAGCCTTATGGCTCCAGAGAATGTTCTTGGATGCATATGCAGCGGATTCTACAGCGACCAAATGCGGGCCAGCATTTTGGCATGTTTTCTCGAAAGCAACCTGCCGGTCTCTCCCCCACAGTACACAGATGCCGGAGATTTCCAGGTTGTTCCGTGAGATGGGAAAGAGCTCTGTGTTTCTCAGTGAAAATTTTTCTGCAAAATTCTCCGCCCTCCAAGATGCATATCAGTGCCGAAGAGCTTAGGAGCAAGTCGATGGAGCAGCTTGAGAAGGAGCTCCTGGTGCTGGAGTCAGCCTACATGGGGCTTAGGCAGCAAGAGCATTCGAAAACAGCCGAGAGAGAAGATGTCAGGGAGGCCAAGAAGAATGTTGCCAGATGCAAGACCGTTATGAAGGAGAAGAAGCTTGCAGCTCTTGTCGAGGAATACAAGGGAAAGAAGAATCTGCCAAAGGGCCTCCGTCCCAGGCTGACCAAGGCTCTCAGGATGAAGCTTACAACGGCTCAGATGAACAGGAAGACCAGGGGACAGAGGATCCATGCTGCCAAGTATCCTCAGAAAGTATTTACCTTTAATAACTAAAATTTTATTCCGATGTTTTGCTGTTTTTCTCATGTTTTTTTCTGAGGCCTGTCAGGGCCTGCGGGGGACAAAAGAGAGCCACCACCGAGATTCGAACTCGAGACCTCCTGTTTACTAAACAGATGCTCTAACCACTGAGCTATGGCGGCGTGCTGGTGGTTGCTTTCTGTTATTTGTTGTGGGCGCCGTCGCTGGATCTCTCCTGCAACCTCTTTTGCTTGAAAATATTTTGGCCCATGGCGACGGAAATTTCTGCCAACGCACTTCTCACAGGGTGTGAAATTCTTCGGGGAAGCTCCTCGGCTACGAAGAACACCCTGGCTGTCATGCAGGTGTATAACAGCATAAAGACGTCGTATGGGCCTTATGGGCTGGATAAGATGTGTGTGGATGCGAGCGGGGCTGTCTCTATTACAAACGACGGTGCTACGATCTTGAAGAACATGCTGGTGGAGGACCCTGCTGCAAGGCTCCTGGTTAACCTTGCCCTGGAGCAAGACAAGGAGGTGGGGGACGGCACAACCTCCGTGGTACTTCTGGCAGCCAATCTTGTTGAAAAGGGATGCAAGCTCATCCTGGACGGCATCCATCCCTCTGTGGTGGTTTCTGGCTACAGGATGGCTTTCAATGAGAGCATGAGGTACATAAAGGAGAGGATGGCCCGGAAGATAGATGCCGAGAGGGACACGGGTATCATAAGCAACATCATTGACACCTGCATCTGCTCGAAGATTATTTATCAGGAGAGGGACCTGTTTGCTGGAATAGCTCTTGAGTGTCTGCGGCACGTGCTAGACAACGGCAAGTACCTGGTGGACAAAGTCAACATTCTCAAGTCCATCGGGGGTTCTCTGAGCGAGTCTAATTTCTTCAATGGATACATCCTCAACTGCTCTGTGGCCTCCCAGCTGATGCCCAAGCGCATTGAGAATCCAAAGGTCCTCTGCTTGGACTTCTCACTGCTTCGAGACAAGCTGCCACTGACTGTGAACATCCAGGTTACAGATCCAGAGAAGCTGGAGCAGATACGAGCCGAAGAGGTTGCCATGACCAAGAACAAATGCCAGGCAATCATTGACTCTGGGGCCAACGTCGTGTTCTGCACTGGGGGGATTGATGAGATGTGCATCAAGATGTTTGCCGACAGCGGCATAGTGGCTGTGAAGCGATGTCTGCGAAGCGATCTGGAAAACATTGCCCGGTCTACTGGGACGTTTCTAGTGAAATCCATAGTTTGTGATAGCAACGAGTACAAGGTCGAAAGTCTTGGCAGCTGCCGGCTGTTTGAGGTGAAGCAGATAGGAGAGTACGAGCTATGCCACGTGAGTGGGTGTGTCCAGGACCTATCCACTGTTCTGATCCGGGGGCCCAATTCCCAGATTGTTGACGAGGCCGAGCGGTCGCTGAACGATGCCATACAGGTGCTGAAGAGGACACTTGAATCCAAGAGCATTGTTCCTGGCGGCGGATCTGTCGAGACGGCACTGAGCTTTCTGCTCGAGGATTTCTCCACCAAGGTCAATATCAAGGAGCACATTTCGATCTTCTGCTATTCCGAGGCTCTTCTCGAGATCCCGAAGATTCTCGCCACGAATGCAGGGCTGGACTCCAGCAAGATAGTCTCTGAGCTGCTCTGTGCCCAGCACGACCTGTACCAGAGCGGGTCGTTTGACAAGTTCTTGGGGCTTGATGTGGTTCGCGGAGTCGTCCAGGATAACTTGGAGTGTGGGATTGTGGAGCCGACTGTCTACAAGCTCAAGGCCCTGAAGTCGGCAACCGAGGCTGCCATAAGTATCCTCCGGATCAGCGAGACGGTGACGTTCCCCAGCACCAAATAAACCAGTAGTATTTATTCGTGTGTCTTGAGGGCTCAGATGTCCTGGAACTCGCTAGCCACTTCGGCCTCTTTGAATATTTTGCTGAAGCCGGTGTAGAGTGGCACAGACAGTCCGTGGATGACTGTGCTGATCAGCACCGCACAGATGCCGTAGTCTATGGTCAGTGTGTCGACCTTCCTATCGTACATCAGGCAGTAGTACAACGCCCCGACACCCACGGGGCCAAACCACCCCACAAACAGGGCCTCCTTCATATTCTCTATGAGGGGCACAACCCTGTACGAGGACAGCAGTATCAGAGGCCGCCGGGCCAGAATTATCAGTGTGCAGATGTAGACCATCCTCCAGTCGAACCTGGAGAAGTCGATTGTCGAGCCAATAAAAATAAACAGGATCTTGCAGAAGGTGCTCTCTATTACCTCTGACAGCCTGTTGGATGAGCTCTCAAGGGTATACCACTCGTCCTCGTTGAGTGCTATGCCAGTGAAGAAGATGCAAATTAGCTCCGAGCCATTTGTGGCATCCATGACTGCCAAGCCCAGAAATGACAGGCAGAACGTGTGGATGCTCATCACCTCGGCTCGGATCATCTCCATACTACAGCACATCTTCGTGATTTTCTGGACCACCAGCCCCATTGCATATCCGATGAATGCGGAGAGCAGCACCTTGTTTCCTATTGTGTACACGGCGAAGTTATATATGCCGGCCTGCAAGCTTGGGTTTTTCAGTATGTCGAAGCTTATGCCGAGCATGAGGATGCCAAACCCATCGTTGATGCCAGACTCTGCGCTGAGCAGCAGCCTCAGTTTTTCGGACACATATGTCTTGGCAAACCTTCCCTTGACGATGCTGGAGCTCAGTATGGGATCTGTCGGCGTCAAGGAGGCTGCAATGGCCCAGCAGGTGGAGTTGTCGAGAAAGCTCAGCGACCTCAGGATCACGAAGGTCAGCATGCACTTTAAAAAGCCCACAAAGATGACCAGGGAGAATATCGACTTGGAGTTGCTGAATATGTACTTGCGAGGCAGGGAGAGAGCCACGGCCATTGTTTGGATGCACAGCACGATCCTCGAGGCAACTGAAATCATGTTTTTGGAGTATACGTAGTGTGGCTCGACCAGCTGCAGTCCTTGTTTACCTATTATGATCCCGTAGAGGATGGTGGTAATGGGGCCAGGAATGTTGCAGATGTCCTGCAGGTACTTTGATACCATGCTGTAGAAGATAATGAAGCTTGACGAGGCCATAACCAGCTTTACTATGTCATTCATCTGTTTCGGCCAAGCCCCGGATTATTATAAAGGATCTGAAACCGCCAATAGTTCCTAAGAGATTTACTTTTTGAAACATCAATAAACACGGCCGGCCAGAAAGCCAGCCGGATAACGGAGGGTGTATCGTTCGTTTCAAGGGCACGCCACGTATCTGCCAGGTTTCTGCAGAAGTCCTCGCTGCCAGGAAGCCCCGGAAAAATTTAAATCCCTCTGCTCGGTGCCCCGATGAGGGGGTCAGAGAAGCTCAAGGGGATTCTAAGCACAAACAAGGAAACCAGATCTGTTCTGATCAAGGCACTGGCGGTCTACAATGCCATGGTGGCCGTTATATACTGGCACCGCAAGAGCTCACTACCCCTCTTTCTGTGTCTGTCTGTCCCCGAAATTGTCGCGTTTCTCTCTATTTTCAAAATTTGTGCCCCACTTATTGTCGAGGAGAACGGGAGGCCGAAGCTTGTGAATGTTGTGTCCGTAAACGCTCCAGGACCCGTCTCGTTCTGTTGGGACGTTCTGTTCTGGACGCTGATTGGCAAAGTCCTCATGGCTTTCAACTGGAAGTGGTCTGTTGTGTATCTTGGTATTCCTGTGTCCTTCTTTGTTGAGTTTCTTTACAAACCCTACAAAAAGCTGAAAAAGATGTAGGGAGACAATAAATGTATTACGCTCCTCGCAGATATTCCGTGCTTGCAGACCATGTGAGTGACTTCTCACTCCACCGGCCAGACCATGCAATACAATTGGCGAGGGACTCACTCTTTTGGTCTTGCAACCTTCTCATAGCGCACCATAGGATCCATCTTGGCCAGCTCATCAAGCGTGCAACTCTGGACCTCAGTGTACTCCATTCCAATAGGGCACACCCTCGAGTATCCAGTACTGTCGGCAATGACCAGCCTGAATCCCTTTCCCTTCATAATCTCTCTGAATTTCTCGTGCCTCTGCCGTATGTCGGCGTCCTTTCCCGGGTCGTATCCTGCACTCAGTGTCTCCTCAGCCCTCATCATCAGCCCCTCAATGCAGTCGATGTTGCCCTTCTCGGCGCTGAATGAGAACAGCTCAAGCGGCTTGCTATCTTGTCCATTCACATAAAAGGTTGCCTCTGCACGGCTGTTTATAAATGCCATCCTCCTCAGGTCGCTAGATGAGTCGTCGTTCTGTGTAAAATCGCAGTAGACCTTAACGCCGTGGTCGAGAAGCTCGTAGTCGTCTTCAGTTGTTTCTGTCAGCCCGCACCCTGCGCAATCCTTTACAGTGATGATCTTGTGGGGCTTTGTGTCTCTCAGAACAAAGCTCCGAAAGTGTGCAGTCTTCCCGCATGCGGGGCACCGAATATCGCTCTCCTCCAGGACTTGGACCAAGTTCTCCATGGAGACAAAATTTTCACTCGAAATAAGCGGGTGTGCAGCCTCTGTCGCAGTGAGCTCCAGCCCCTAGCCAAGAAGCTTAAGTCATTTTATTCGTAAGCCTGTGTTTTTGAAAACAGGACGACCATTCCGTCGGAGGAAACAACAAGCAAGCCCCGAGTGTTTAGGTGGCTGAACTGTGCAACCTCGATCGGGTTTTTGAGAGGGATCACATCGCTTGCGTAGAACAAGTCGGTTGCAGTACACACTGCTATTGTGTTGGAAAGGATGGAAAGATCTCTGCACGGCAGGGTGCATTTGACACTGGCCACCACGGACCCCACCTTGGAGTCGATGGCCTGGATGGAGTCGCTCAGAGTGACAAGCGCTATGGTTCCCTTCACCTTAACTGCCGGGTACATGCCCCTAGCTATGACCCTGGTCTCAATATTCAGGCGCGTGTCGTACTCGGCTATCTTTGAGCTGTCAGCGATCACAAGGGAGCTGCCAAACCAGTCTATGGAGGTGATGCCCGGGAGCTTCGATGCACCTGCACATATGCCCACGAACGTAAATACCTGAATCCCGACACTGTCCAGCACGTAGAGGTACTCGTTGTTCAGGCAGAAGTCCCTAACGGGAGCCTCAAGCTTGAACATCCTGATGTCCTCCCTCTTCATGTGCTCGTACTTGCAGAGATAGATGGAGTACTCGTCGCAGGAGTACGCAAAGTAGATTGTGCTGCCGGTCTCCCTGACTCTCATCATCCTCAGTACCCGCCGCTGGATTGGGAAGTCGTACTCGATTTCGTTGGTTGCAAGGTTATAGAAGTACATTCTACCGTCTGAGGAGTAGGTGATGAGCATGCTGGCCAGCGAACAGAAGTGCGAGTGCGTGATGGAGGAGATGCCCAGATCGATCCTTTTAATCTCTGCAAGGACGGGGTGTTGTGCGGGAGACATTTGGTGCTTGCCTGGCATGGCACCGTGCAGGCCCTGGACGGGGAGATGCCCCATAGGGATATTTTGATGGGGGCTTGTGTTGTATGGCTCATATTTGTCGAAGGCCGAAGCTTGCTGGGGCGAAGAGTCAAAGGACTTTCGCATTCCTGGTGAGTTGCGCATCTGCATGATACTCTTCATCCGCGAGTACCTTTGCTTGTCGTTTTCTAGCTTTAGCATTATCCCCTCGATTCTATTAAGGGAGTCTGGCACAAATTTTTGCCCAGACCTTACCTCTGCAGTCTCAATAAAGATGTTATACCACGTGCTCAGGGCGGATGCCCCGTCTTTGAGCTGGAAATTGGTGATGGCTGCTTCTTCCTTGAACAATCCCGCGGTCTTTTCCAGGTTATTTTTCAGTAAATACTCATAAATCAAGAGATTGAGAGAATCCCTTTTGTCATCTTCCTGGGCCACCATCCAATGGGTAACAAAAGATTTGGGATGATGGTGGAATAATTTAGCATCAGGGAAGCAGATGGCATGCGATCTCCACAACAGATGGGGAAAGAGATGCCCCCGATGTCCCAAGGCCAGCCGCTTTTCCAAGGACAGGATGCGATCTCCACATGAGGGCATTTGTTTATAACTGCCATCGATCTATCAAAATGCAAACAGATCGTAATCTGCTGGGATAGACGGCCAGACGACACCCACGTGCGATCGATCTCTTGTCGCAGTGATCTAGAGATACTCCCGGTAGGAGAATCCACAAGGCATCCATAAATATCCGGAAAAAGAGGGGCTGCTAACAGCTTTACTACCTACAATTTATTATACAGGACCGGCCGGGATCTCATGCCCCAGAGGCTCTTGGCTCTCACCAATCCATGGTTAACTTTTTGTTGTGCCTATGTTGGGGAATATGTCTATGGAGTCTCACAGGATCTCTGACCAGCCCCATGTCGAAATCCATCTTTCCCTCGGCAATCAAGCGCCCATAGGCATGAAATATGTCGTTTTCAACCAGGTCCTCCAATCTCTCTCGGAGGCCCTCAACGTAGACAGCTTCCAGATGATCTCTGTCGCCCATGGGGAAAATTTTTTACACCACAAAGAGTGCATAGTGCCTGGCCACTGTCATCACCGTGCAACCCCTCGGATTTACTTACCCTCATTGTTTGTTTGGCCCATGGATGCACGATCGTGGCCAAAGAAGATTCTTGGGATGCAAATTTCCCTCCTTGTGCTGATTTTGCTCATAGCCAATTTCCGGGTGCGCCAGCATCGTGCCGAATACGAGCAGGCCCTCCCGGCGTTCCTGGCCAGTGTCTCTGCGCATGCACGGAGCCAGCAGCAGGCCGGCCAGGAGAAAGACACATCTCGCGAGGCTATCTAGGCTGCCTGCACCCTCTATAAATTTCCCGTCGCATAAACTTAGTTCTTGTTTTGCCCTTCCATGTACCCTTTAACTTTGATACGCCTGTCAAGAAGGAGAAACATCAGTCTAGAGTTGAAGGACAACCAGGTTGTCACTGGTCACCTCGTCAAGTGCGATGTGGCCATGAACATGCACCTGCAGAACGTCACTGTCGAGAAGCCAACGGGAGAAAAAATGTTCGTTACACAGTGCTTTCTGAAGGGGCAGAATGTAAAGTTCGTGAAGATTGAGCCGAGGGTCTTAGGAATGCAGCACCTGTTTGATTAATAAATAGATTCTAGATCTAATATGCTCGTGGCCAAGTGCACATCTATGTGCGCTGTGTCCTTTTACCATGAGTTTTCTGCCAGTGGCGAAGCCAGGCAAACTTTGTGCTGTTCTTTTTTCCTCCCAAGGAAATCCACTCGCAGCACTCTCTACAATATCCCTCCAGTCTGTGCCCGATGTCCCTGAAAACAGGCTCTGGATACCTAAGTCCCCTGGAGTTGATTCCGTGCTTGTAGTTCATTTGGTACCAGTAACTGCTTGTTTTGAGTCTGAACCACCTGTCGCATAGGTCGCAGTATCCCTCTCTCTCTGTCCCAGTCCCTCTTGTAAACCTGGGTGAGTAGCGATCTGCCCTTGCTGTCTCGAGAGGAGGAGCCATCTCAAAGTGGCCGGGGTCCAATGGACTCTCCAGCGGGGTATTCTCCACCAGGTCGCGGAGGAACAGTGTGTTTTCTACGGACGGAAGCTTCATATGCAGGAACTGCGCCAAAAAGATAAGCAGTATATGCTTAACTGTGTCCAGAGGGCAGGGCATTTGTGATAAGATAGACAAGCTTTCTCAGGGGCAGGCACCGTTTGCAAACCACATCCTTCTGTGTGAGGGTGTTCGGTGGAGGCCAGAGTATGTTTGTTGATAAAGATTCAAAATTTGCCAAACCCTTAAACAATGAAATATCTGTTGATCGTGCCGGCCAAGATGGCTCTTCTTGTGGTGCTGATAATTGATTTAATTTTATGCGTCCCAGTTTTGCTGGTAAGCTATGTTGCCAGCAAGTTCAGCAAGCGCCTGGGTGTTAAAGTGGCCACCAGTACCGCATACACTACCTGGACTGTCATTGGGTGGATTTTGAGCCTGAGCTCAGACATAGAGGCCCCTGAGATCGAAACAGACAACTACCTCGTAATAAGCAACCACATCAGTGTTCTGGACTTTGCACTCATCGCCAGTGTGAACAGGGGCATGTTTCAGCACGCGAAGTACGCCTTCAAGCAGGCACTGCGGTACCTCCCTATTTTTTACCAGGGCTTCCTCCGCCTAGGTTTTCTTGTGCTGACGCGAAACTTTGAACTAGACAAGGAGATGATCGAGTCCTACATTGACGAACTCAAGGAGGAACAGTACCCCGTCTGGTTTGTGCTTTTCTGCGAGGGCACAAGGTTCACCGAGAAAAAGAAGCAGGCATCGGTGAAGTTTTGCAAAGAGAGGGGCATCGAGCCCTTCAACAATGTCCTTGCACCACGATACAAAGGATTCAGCATTTTCCAACATAGACTGAGAAACTCATACATCAAGAAGGTGCTAGATCTGACATTCTACTGCAACAAGAGATCGTTTTCGCTTTTCAACGTCCTTTTTACTACAGAGCGGTACAGCTTCAGATGTGATGCCAGGGTTGTGGATCTCAACGAGATCAAGGATCCATCGAAGTTTGTTGAGGATGCGTTTAGAAGGAAGGATGCTCTGATTGAGTCGTGGAAGAAATAAAGTAAGCTCACAGATTATTGATCGGCCACACCATTGCAATCTTATCTAATCTCCCGTAGCTCATGGCGCGATCGAGTGGTGTTTGTATTTGTCAGCAAGATTTTCGACGGACTAGGTAATATTTTCGCCCATATATTTTTGGGGCTGAGGCCCTCCGTGCATCCCATGCTTGCCAGAATTCTCGGATGTCTCATTCTTGTAGTCTTTGTGATGATTGCTACTGCTTCCACCATGTTTGTCGGGATTGGTGGTGCTCTTCTTGTCATTGCTTTCGCAGTCCTCGCTCTATCCATTGGCATTATTTTCGGTCTTATGGATCTCAAGCAGGTTTTTTCATTTTGTCTCTGTGCAAGCATTTTTGCCATCCTGGCACAAATAGCCCCCTGTATTCTCCACGAGAACATATTGTATTCCTTGGCAATTGCTTAGCACAGCACTCCCCGATGCATATGTCTGTTTCCGGGGTTTGTGTGCGTTTTTGATGCGGACGGAGAGATAAATTGGTTCATGCCCCATAACTAGACATTTTTACATTAAGCGGATTAACGATTTTTTTACCATAAGTGAAAAATTTGACTAAAACGCCCCATAAGACAGCATGGACGTAAACATCGCTCACCTTTTCACAGACGGTGTCCGCATTGTGTTCTGTGCTCTTGTCGTTATTGCTAGCATCATCAGCATCCTCTTTAGCGCAGCCAACATCATCATCGACATGGTTGGTGGGCCAATGTATCCAATAAGAGTGATTTATGTGCTGGGACTTATTGGTATATACTTCTATCTTGGCATGAATTCCAGCCTGCTGTCGGGAGAGATAGACACAAGCCTCCCTTATCCGATTATTATTACACACGTGCTGCTGCACCAGACATTTTTCACCACGGTCTTTTTTGTTGTGCTTGCTCTTCTGATGCTCTATTGCTACATCGTTTGGAGACTACAAAGATTTCAGGTGGGAGTTCCTACCATTGACGACCGGGTCAACTCAATTTTGGCACAGGCAGAGGCGGAGGATCTGGAAAATTACACATCGTCCATCACGGGCTTTTGGGATGCTGAGGATTCACGAGCGAGTGCTGACTCCCTTGGACGCTGCGTGGTACCTCGGATCTCAGAGAATAATATACTCTAGGAACAGATGATCAGCCCTTCTATGAATAATATTGACTGATTTTTCGCAATTTTTTTTTCTGAAACTTTTTGATATTATTACTATAAATTCAGAAAAATATGAAACCCCACATGGAGCAAGTTAGCAACATCACTCCCATCCTACACAGTGCCTCTGAAATTTGTATTAACTATCCAGTCTACTCTCTGGTGTGTGTTGGTCTTTCTATTTTCATTTCTATGTGTACTCTGAAATCAACATTGATACGACTCATATTTACAGCTATACTTTCTGCTGCATCTCTATTTGTGACTCAGATGGTTCTTGGTGAGCCAGTGCAGGTTGAGGAGGTTACCAGCTGGTCATCGATATTTGAATACGGTGCAGGCGTCTCCATCGTCCTCGTGGGCCTCATTTTTGGCATAGCTTACTGCTACAGGCAGAGCCTATTCAAGAAGCCCAGATTTAGCCTCGGTTTGAACAAGCCCAAGCAGCTCTTCTTTAATGGAAGCTCAAGGATTAGATCAACCTGCTATAGCCTTCTTAAACGGATGGGACTAAAGAAAGCAACAAGCCTCAATACCTCGCCCGTGACTGACGACGAGCTGCACGTCAATGATGCTTAGACAGGCCAGAAACCGTACAAATAAACAGATTACGTTACTTGTGCTCCTAGAGAAGTACACACTCTGGATATAGATGGTCTATGCTGCTGGGAACAGTACCGGCTAGTTTTTTTTATTATTTTTTCTCGAAATTTTATAAAACAATACTACAAAGTCGGGAAAGATGCGACCCATGTCAAACATGAACTGCGTAGATAAAACCAGTAACATCATCTACACCTTCTTTTCTGAACTGTCTGATCTTATTTATGGCAGTCCACTAGCCTTCAAGGTTATAATAGCTATTTTTTTGGGCAGCATTGCGTATATAGTTATTTCTTTTTTGTGCAGCATTGTGTATGTAGTCATTTTCGAGTCTACTTTCTTCAGATCAAAATCGGGACGAACAACCATCGTGGCTATACTTGTGGGAATGCTCCTATTTACGTGGCTAATAACAATGAGTACAAATGTGAAGCTGTCAGACTGGATATGGATATGGTTCCGCCGATGGTTACCGTTTTCAATCGGATGTGTTATAGGTGCTTCTATTATCCTTATTTACTATGCGAGCGTCGCTTTTTTAACTGAAGGAACTGTCAACTGGCCAAAAAATTTATCTAGAGTGGATATTCTGCACTTCGTTATCTTAAGCATTACCTTCCTTATCATCTCACCTATCGTCGGACGATTTCTTTTCCATCATAGGTAGGGACTACTCGACAGGGTGAATCTGTAAATTACTGATAACGAGTTGCATGGCTACGATGTCTAGGCAGATAAAAATTCGCACAAATAAACATGTCACACCACCTGTGTTATGCGGACAGCACCGCTCTCCATTTTCAGACATTTATTCAGTAAGGACAACGGTGAAATCCGAGCCACAACCGTAGTCGAGGATGGTGCCGAAGTCGAAGTCTATTTCCCGTGGCCTTGCAACCTCGTCATACTCGAGCTCATCGAACCCCAACTCTCCTGTGAGGTTTGATCCCCAGCTGTACAGCCTATTTCCTATCTGGGCGATACAGAAGTCGCTTCCACATCTCACCCTGCCGACCCCCTCGCAGATCAGTGTGGGTGTGGAGTACATCTTCCCTCCCTCTATCCCCAGCTGAGAAAGTGAATTGTCCCCGCAGCCATACAGCTTGTGGTCTTTTGTAAGGAAAACGGTGTGTGTCAAGCCGCACTTCGCGTCCACTACGCCCTCTAGCTTTACCATTTCCCGGAACGGTGATGGCTCGGTTGTTCCAACCCCAAGCTGTCCATTGAAGTTCGATCCCCACCCAAAGCACTGACAGAGCTCGTTGATGGCCATGGAGTGGAAGCCACCACCAGAGGCACTCACGAAATGGTGGTTTTCCTTACGGCTAAGCTTGGTCGATATCTGAAAGGGCTCGAGACACCGCTTGACCGTTCTTTCTCGATGTGTTCTGCCCAGCTGTCCCGACTCATTGGCTCCAACCGTCCAGAGGTTGTTTTTCTTGTCTATCATGATCAGGTGGTTGTGCCCTGGGTAGATTCTGGCAATGCTCCTGAGGTTTTTTATCCGTGCAAAGCCCCTCTGGAACTCATTTTTTGCATCGAAGCCAAAGACACCAGAAGAGCTCTTGAAGGTGCCACACCCGTACACATGGCCCTTCGATGTCAGAATGGCAGAATAGGATGCTCCGCCGCAGATGTCGACAATCTCGTGCGGGAACTCCACCAGAGAGGGAACTCGCTCGTCACCGTCTCTCCCAAGAGATGCATCATCGTTAACTCCCCAGGAGTAGAGCTCGTTGTTTTGGCAGAGCACCAGGGTGTGCAGCTTTGCGACAGCAATCTTTATGATCTTCTTTCCCTCGAAGAACTCCAGCCTAAGTGGCTTATTTGATGACGAAACATCTTCTTGAAGTGCCAACTGGCCCATGATGTTGGACCCAAAGACATACAAAGACATGGGGAGAAAAACCACCTTCTATTTAAAATTTTTATTTCCGGACCTTTTGCCCCGAGTGCTGTGCAGGCACCCGGTGAAATATCTGCAGCCAGTACACCGTCCAATCACCTGACGCACCAGTTCTCCTGGTTTGGTTTTTGGTTGCCCAAACCAGTAAGCGCGGTGCACGCCTAGATTTGATTCGTCCGTTCCAGGATCCAAGATTTAATGCCAGGAGCATCTTGCCAATCAATCTCGATGCTAACAGAAGACGAGCTAAATGGTCTGTTTCATGACGACAGGGTCGACCTTGGAAAGCTGAGAGAAGAGTGCCGCCACGGGATCGAGCCATCGCTGCGCTCTAGAGTCTACAAGATTCTTTTGCTAGGACTTGGATTTGATTACACACAAAGGCACCAGGAAGCAAAAGTGTCTGTTTACAAGGATGTTTTCCACGATATCAGGGAGAGGCATTTGCAAGCCCAAAATACAGAAGCAGGCTTGCTAACCGAGCCTCCGCTTAGAATGCTGTCTGATTATTTTCCGGAATATTTTCAGCCAGAAGACACGATAAGAGCTTCTGGTGCCGCTTCCGTAGACAAGTCTGGGCCCAGTAGCAGCCACACAAGTATAAACATGGGCGACTGGCTGATGATCAATTTGGTAGAGGTCGATGACCCACAAAAACCACCTAGTGGTAGGGATTTAGAAGAGATTGACCCCTCTTACAGACTGTTTCCCAGTATTGATGTTGAAAAAGAACCCAACTTGACTGCCGAGCAGCGGAAAGAGTTCCTACAAATTGGCAAAGACATTCCCAGACTTCTGGATAAGTTCAAATACCTACAGCTGGATGAGACGCGCGACTTTGATGCCTCGTACATCTACGAGAACATTCTCATTGTGTATTCGCATCTGGTGCCCAACTTTTCGCGCATGCAGGGAGTGGAGTACATGATCACACCATTCCTGACGACTTTTGTAGCCCACGACTGCGCTTCCAAGGAAGATCTACAGACAGCCGAGGCCAACACATTCCTGTGCTATGCAAGACTGCTAACGGGCCTCAAGGACGAGATTAAAGAAAACCAGATCGCTCAATACGGGGATATAATGAGCAATCTACAGAGTCTGGAGCCAGATCTGTGGAATGACATGAATCAGAAAAATGTTATTCTTGGAGGGACAATAATAAGGTGGCTGAATCCACTCTTCTTTCTTGAGTTTAGATTCGAAGATTCCTTGGAAGTATTTGATTCCATAATTAGCTACGAGGTACAGGATATTCCTAGGTTCTTGGTGTCTCTGTCTGTGGCTGCTTTACAGTACTACAAAAAGAGACTCATGGAAATGAATGAAGAGAAGTGTAATGAGTTCCTAGCCACTCCTCCTTCAAAGAAGAGGAATATTGGTCACATCGAGGACATTCCCGTGGAATCCCAGAGTGCACTTGATAAGGTTTATAAGATGGCCAAGGACATCGAAAGCATATTCGAGAACCTCAAGGGGGCTGTTGAAAAGAGTAAACAGAGAACCGTTAACAGGACAAGGAGAGGATCCGACAAGGTTGGGGCAGGAATCACAGAAATTGAGAGGGGTGTCGGGGAGATCAGAGAAGCAGCCAATGAGATTAAGAAGATAGTCAGTAAATCTAGGAGGATGGCGGAAGAGGAGGATATAATAGACATCAAGAGAATAATTTCCTCAGCGCACGAGCTCTATCCCAAGATTAGAGTTTCTGAAAGAGTGAGATGAAACAATAAAGAGCTCCCCGTCTTCTAAAGCGAACAGCATGACCGCCGCAGATTGATGAGCTGTGTTAAAACTTTTTACAAAATTTTCTTGGTGCTTCCGGGCTCCCGGGAGCAGCACACATGCCAAGTACACCATAAAACCAACTTTTTATTTGAAGATTATTCTTCCGGAACCCAGTCTGCAATCTTGGCAGCATCTCCTTGGTTAGGTTCTGCAGCAAGAACATCGTAGTTGACATTGAGCGGGGTGAGGTCAATGTTAGCGGTGAGAATAAGGCTGGGGTCGTTGAACAGCGACCTTGTCAGCTTTTCGAATGGAACACCGAAGTTGTGGCCAGTTCTTGCACTGATCTGGATGAACTCTGGATTATACTGGCTGACCTTTGGGATGAGCTTGCTAAAATCGCACTTGTTCTTGGCAATGTCGATCTTATTGGCCAGGATGAACATCTTGGGCTTGTCGACGCCACAGGCATTGTAGAAGCTCTTCATGTGCTTTGGGATGTTGGCCATGGTCTCCCGGCTGTTAGCATCGAAGAAGAAGAAGCCTGCAATGGCGCCTATGTAGTATCCATCCTTCAGCCCCACGTTCTTCTCCTGCCCAGCGGTGTCCCACACCTCGTACTTCACGTACGAATTGTCGCCAATGCAGAGCGTCAAGAACTTTGTGACTGCTCCCTGAGTGGCATAGTACTTGGAGATGAAGTCTCCGTTGAGCACCTTGTTGATGAATGTAGTCTTTCCAGTACCCCCATCGCCCACAAGACAAATCTTGAATTTGTATGTGGTGTTTGGCTGTTTCTGGAGGACTGTATCCACCAAGTTCCTCTCTTCCGGCTCCACTGGGCTGATATTCACGTTCATAGGGGTAAAAATTTTTAGCCGCAAAAGTCAATTTGTGGCCAAGAAATAGCCTAGAGGGCACTACCCGAGACTTTGTGTGATGCTCCATAAGGTAGCCTATGGACAGTGTACTAGCTGGGAAAATAAGCACTGGATTATACTCGTTGTATATGGAGTCTTTTCATCCAGGGTTAAGGGCGATGCGTTGTGGCCACTGTAAGAGCCGGTACAAGCATGTCACAACACACCGCCCTTAACCCTGGATGAAAAGATCCTCAAAATTCCTACCCCAATGCTTATCTTCCTGTTTCTGTTTTCTCTGGTAAGCGCACTTGGGAAAACTCTAGAGGGCCGTGATCTGAGACTCCCCAACGCCATCTCTGCCAGCCAGGGGCTCGAATACGACAGCCCCTTCCTAATATTTCTCCACTTCCAGAAGAAGGGCTTCTCCTGTCCTCTCTGTACCCAATACAAGGAAGTCCTGCAGGACATCAAAATTCCCATGCGGGAGCTAAACTTTGCCAAAAATGTCGAGCTTGGGTCTAGGTTTTTGCAGCACACTTTTCCGGTGTTTATTGTCAGGCACAGAAACACCAGTTATGTCCTCGAGCCCCAAAGCGGAGAGGACTTGGTCGACATCGTAAACAATAGAAGATGGGTAGACACGGCTCCAGTAAGAAAGATAGTGGACGTGAACTCTGTGTTCGCCATTGTGTTCAGCAAGATCAACCGCTGTGTCTTCTACGGCATAGACATGCTCTACTTTGTAATGGAATACGTTCCAGACTACGTAGTGAGTGGATTTACCATGGCCGTCATTGTGTATCTAATTTATTCCATTGTGGATGTGTTGTCGACAAAGGATGAAAAGGCCAAGCATGAATAAACTCTTGGCAGTGTTTCTGCTTGTGAGAATGGCAATAGCCTGCCGTCACCTGGTTTCATCGCAGAACCAAACCCGGGTCTTTTCAAAGGTATGCAGGTAGATGCTGTTTCCTGTGCATGTAAATCTTCTCATCCAGCTGAAGAGCTCTTCGTCTACCTCAAGCGAGGAGGCCGTGAACAGCACAATGCTTTTTTCGTGCTGGGTCTGCAGAATCTCTCTCAAATGCAGCCTTCCAGTACACAGAATGGCACCCGGAAGCGCCTTTCCAACTGTCTGTATCACGCAGAAGTCTGGAGTGAGAAACTCTTTGACTTTTCCTGTGATTTGGTAGATTTTTCCCATTTGCTTGTTCTGCAGAATGGGAGTCATGGGGAAGGGTCTCTCCTTCCAGGACCGTATAATTTACACATTTTCAGCAAGTCGGTCGTGTCTCTGCGAGGTACAAATGCCTTGATACAGGGGCCTCCATGCAGTACCTTCTGGCAGCTTGCCTGAGATCTGAGATGCTCAAAACCACCAGAAAATTTTGCCCTAATGGACAGAAAGGCACAAATTTTTGCTCCAACCAAAAACGTGGGGGGCGTCCGCCGGCCTGCCAAGGCACCGTCAGCCACAGTCCCCTCAAATACGGCAGCACTCAAAAAGATCCTGGATTCGATGAAGGGAGACGTCAACAACACACTTCTGAAGAGTTTTTCCTACAGAAGCGGGAGCGACGTTATAAACATCGAAAATCCCAAGATACAGTCTATAAGCAAGGGAAGAAAACACACCTGCCTGCTAGTTAGTGGGAACCCGGTGGTGATTGACCAGAGCGATGCCCTGAAGAACATGCCCAAGGAGTTTGAGAATTTGGCAGAGCATGTCAGTGGGGACAAGGGTCCCGAGGAAGGTGTCGATTGAAATTTAAAGTTCTTTGCGCAAGATCTACAATGTGTTTATTTTTTGGCCTCACTCTGTGACAATGCTCCAAATTCTGAGGCTGTCGCCTGTGCTGGTGGAAAACTGGGGGTAGCCTGGATTCGTTTTTATGGCCCTGCACTCAGACTCGCCCACCTCCATTCTTCCGATTCTTTTTTTATCGGAGATCTTGTGGGCGAACAAAAACCTTGACGAGCTGTAGAGAAGAATATTTGACTCGTCGATGACGTCTCCCACGCTGGCATTCTCTGATGTGCACGTACCCACCAGATCCCCACCGCTGTCGAGAAAGGTATGCTCCCTACTGGAAGACAGAACTATGCACGAGCCGTCTCCGGTGTACCTCATGCTCGTATAGAAGCCAGGCTTGATGCTCTTTGCTATACGGGGACCCCTGCTGTCTCTTCTGTCAAAAATATAGACGAAATTGTTGTCAGCCAGGGCATACTCGTGATCGGGGCCCATCGCCCCCATTTTTCCGCGAGAGTCTATTGCAAACACTGGATTCTTGTATCTTATGTCCCAGAGATTTATGGCCGCAGCTCCAACACTCATAAACACATCCTCGAATGGATTTACCGAGAAGCCTCGGATTTTGTCTCTGTGGGCCTCAAACTTTCTTAGGTACTTGTTGTCATACAACGATAAGTAGTATATGGTGCAGTCTCTAGAGTGCAGGAGGGTATTTGCTTGGAAGTATTTCATTGTGTCTATTCTCGCTGTTATGATGTTCCGAAGCACCCCAACGGCTGCAGAATATATCTTTAAAGACCCATTGGTCGTGTAGCTGAGTGTTTCCCCACCAACCGCATATTCCAAGTTTTCTATCTCAGCCTGCTCGTCAATTCGCTTAACCATCTGGAACTGGTCCAGAAAGTTCTCTTCTGTACCTTCCATCTTTTTGGGGCCGGAGAGAAGCAAAATTTAGTGCGTCTAGCCTTGCAAAATAACAATATAAACATTTAATATATCTGTGACTATATGATATTGTATGCCTCTAGCATACTGCTGGTTCGCTTCCACCTGTCTCCCGACTGGCTGTATATGGTGTTCTTGAATTTCTGTGCCAGCTCTGTCTTGGTGCCCGCATCGATCTTGCACTCTATCTGCGACAGAATCTCCGAGAGCTTCTTCGAGTCAAACACGTTGAGAACACAAACAAGAAAGTCGGTTTTCTGCGACGTTGTGAACTCTGCCGAGCATGCCAGCAAAAACTCAGATATAAATATGGGATTCCACGTGAAGATCAGCCCAGAAAGAACCCTGAGACGCTTTGCATACTCTTCCCCATTGAGGCTGAGAATATCCTCGAGGATCAGCTTCTTCGAAAATAGAATAATCGACTTGAGTGTCCAGTCCTTCACGATCCATTTGACGACTGTTATAAACTCGGAGTCTCTGTAGTTTTCAAAGTATTTTCTTAAATTACTTCCGACGATCTTGCAGTTGTTCTCATTCCTGATCCAGTCTCCAAAGTTCGCATCATATGTCTCGTCCATATAGCTTATCGAATCCTCGATTTGTTTGAGACAGAGGGTCATGGAAGGGGTAGATGCTGATTCCTGTATTAAAGCAAAATTGTCCAAATCATATCTGGACCAATTAGAAAGTAAACATTGACTACGGATAAAAGGGGAGAGGAGATCGGCCTCGGAAAATAGTGTTTGAAGTTGATATTGTTGGACGGCTGCCCGTACGCAGCTCTTTTGTGTAAAACTGAAATCAAGATTTTGCCTAATTTGTTTGTTTAAAGTATAAAGCGCGGGAAACATAGAAGCCAAAGAAGCACTGTGTAGGCAAACACATCTTCGTATGTAGATGTGCAAAAGATGTTTGATGCAGCACCATCCTAACTAACTTAGAGCAGCAGGCGGATGGAAAACCCAAATCCCATGTGCCCCTTATCTAGTGTACATAGGAGATAATTACGGAGATTAGACAAAAATTTTCAGATCTTGCGTCGCGTGGAAAGCGACAAAGTAGACCGGGAGATTATAGGACTTGCACAAAGATAATCCCCAACGAAGCAACATTATTAAGTGCGTGTTGATGGCAGACATAATATTCATCATCCACTCGAGAATGCCTTTGTGGTGTGTTGTAAGCATGCCAGCGCCATGCATTGCACCCCTTTTTTCCTTTATCTGTCTTCTGCTGTAAATCTGAAAGGCATCGTTGTCCCCCGTAATGCACTTGAGTCAAAGCACCATTTTCCGGTTTTCTTTTGTGCTACAGGCACTATGTTCGTCAACACTTGGTATCTTCGGACGCTATGGTGAGGATGCTACCAAGATAACAATTACCAAAAAGAATGTTGGCACGATCGGTGATGGCATATTGGAGAAGTTTAAGGTTCTTAAAGAGCTGACCATAACAAGATGTGGACTCGTGGAGCTTCCATCGGATCTGGGGACCCTCAAAAAGTTGAGAATTTTAAATGTCGATGACAACTCACTGGCTGAGCTGCCTGAGTCGATAAATGGGCTGGAGTGTTTGGAAAAACTGTATGTCTTTGGCAATAGTTTAAAAACACTACCAAGTGGAATAGGACAGCTCAAGAGCCTCCAGGAAATGTATGTTGGATCGAACGAACTAGAATCCCTCCCTGATGAAATAGGAGATGCAAGCGCCCTTCGAATACTTAGTCTTGATGAAAATTCTGTAACAGAGCTTCCAGAAAGAATAGGATACTTGACAAGCCTGCAGACACTGTCCATTGTTGCTAATGATTTACGAAGCTTGCCAAAGACAATGGGAAGGATGAAGAGTCTGCAAAAGTTGGATCTTCATGGAAACAGTAACTTGAGCGAAATACCATGCGAGATAGGGAGGCTAGGATGCCTGCGAGAGCTGCATCTCATCGGGACTGGAGTGACATCGTTACCAAGCACAATGAGGTATCTGTCTGATTCCTTGAATATTCTAAACTTGAGGCGCTGCAATATTCCAGAGCTAGGTGCCGGAATGGATCTGGGCAAGATTGAGATAAAAGAGATATTCGGAGGTAACGCCAAGTTTGATGACGATTTCAATATACCTGAGGAACACGAGATCACAGTTCGAGAAGTATGCAGCGACCTCGAAAATAGGCCCGTTCATCTGTGCCTTGGGCGACTGAAGGAGCTGGATCAAGAGCCTGTTCCACCCTCCAGACTCAGTGAAACCGAAATTATGGGTATGTGGGAAAACTGCAGTGCCGAACTTGCTATTTCTAGCAAGAACAGAGAGGTAATGACAAAATTTATACATCACATCTACAATCCCTCTATCCCCTACGAAGGGTGGGCACTGCCTACCGAGGACTTGGCCTTGGCCAGGAACCTGGTTGCATCAATACTTAGTGGGCTATCCAGGGGAGATATTGACCGCGGTCAAGATAGTATTTTTGTCTTGAACAGGATCTGCGAGGGGGTAGAAAACGGTTGTCCGGCCAGCCAGATCTCAGAGATGATGTTTCTCCACTGCCTACTGACAGGCAGGATAAGGAAAGAAAGCCTGTTGGTTGACTTTATCGAGTCTGTCATCGAGCAAGAGAAGGAAAAGGTGTTTGCCCTCACGATAGCACCAGTCTATACGTGGCACAGCGCGAATGACCTGAGCTTGCTCAAGTACAAGCTGCGGAACGAGCTTGGATTCAAGTGTGCGTGTAGTATGGACGCTGCATTGATGGGGCATGACCGATTTCTAGGTCGGCCTGGAAACGCTCTTAGGGCATTCCTCTGCAAATTTACTCCGGAGTTCATCATAAGCGAGGTGGCTAGGCGGATCAACAGTAACAGCCTGGTGCTTGCATCGGCCCTGGAAGCAATAGGTGGTTCCATGAATACTATCTCTGAAGAAGATGTTAAGAGCCTTCTAAAGACAATGGGGGCTGTTGTTGAGGTACCAGAGCTCTAACACGTGTGTTAACAGCACTAGTGGCTGTTTATTGGATCGACAGCAATAAATAGTTCATTAAATTGCCATCCTGCTACATGTAGACTGTCTATGTCTTCAGCGTGGTAATGCTGGACCGGTCGTCTTGTTTACTGAGTACAGGACTATATTTTCGTATCGATGTATAATTTTCTTGTCGAGAAATGCACAAAATCACCATATCTCTATTCCTTGACTCTCTAGTGGTACATATTTAGATTATTGATGGACCTATAGTCAAAATATAGCGGGTATTGTCCATGGAGTCTGGGGCACCGTTCTGCTCCATCTCTGCTAGACATAGACACAAAATTAGCTAGCGGTTCTTGCAACAGACACAGTAATGTGAGAATATTACAGGCTGGTCCAGGCACAAATAAGAAAAATTCATTCATATTAGCACCCCAGCTCACACACTTCACGTGCTTGTTGCATCACTCTTCAACACACCTCACAACAGGTCAGAATGCGAGCCAAGCACAGCCACAATACGATCAATAAGCTGAGACTGTTGTGGTCGAGTGACAGTGGTCTATGACCATGTGCTGTAAGACATATGTCATTTAGGGGGCGATAGGACCAACAGGATACAGGGAACGGTAGAGTAAAAAAGGGGCGGAGAATATAAATGGTGGTGCTTTAAGGAGCACAATGAAATGTGGGCATATTGCACTTCTCCTGAGTGGAGTATGGGCAGCAGTGCCCGATGATCTATCTGAAGTACAGGCCAGGATCCGTAAGGCAATTGTTAGCGGAGATCCCCCACAGGTTGAGCAGTGCATTGGAGAGCTTGAACAGGCTGAAAAAGTTGCGGGATACATCAATGGGGACCTGATTATCGAGTCGATTGAGCACAATAATGGCACTTCGGAGTTTTTGAATGCGTTATCTAAAACAGGAGAGCCTGTGAAAAACTACATTAGCGAGACGGTGATTATCAAGTCGATTGAGTGCAAGCATGGCATTGAAGATTTGTTGAATGTGTTAAAGAGAGCAGGTGAGACTTTGGAAAAGTTCATCAACGATAAGGTGATTATCAGGTCGATTGAGTGCAAGTATGGCATTTGGGAGTTGTTGAACGCGCTAGGTCCAGCACTGAAAGATGATGTTCTGCCCTTCTCAGAAATAAGAAATGTAATATCCATTGCAGATTATATGACTCTTGGAGCAATCCTGAGGACAGAGGTGGGAAGAAAGCTGGTGGAGAAGTGTCTTAAAGAGAGCTACAAGTGTGTGTATGAGCTGGTCAAGACAGAAGGGACTGATGAGGATCAAGTGGAAACGGTTGGTCT
>JAQQPU010000956.1:2477-12911 GCA_029168905.1 Artemia sp. Kazakhstan ARC1039
CAAAATGTCTATCTCAAAATTTTTATCTGATGCATTTGGGGCGCGGAGGGGGGGGGGGCTAGTTTCCTTCCGATCTCTTTTGACTCATAAAAAGCTAACAAGAACTTCCAATTTCCAATCAAATGAGCCTTCTTCGAAGTTTATACGAGCATCCCTTTCGTAAGAACTATATATGTCCCCAGAGCATTACTTAAAACACCTGCCTCCGGACCCTGGGGGGTTGCGTCGACACAGGAGTTTTTCTTATCTGACCTTTGAACTATTTTAAATGAAATGGCTATTTAAAAAAAAAATCGGATGGGCTTGGGGAAAAAGGGTGTGTGGGGTAGGGCTAGTTACCCCCGTATATCTTTTGACTCTTAACCATTGAGCTAAAATTTTCAATTTCCAATCAAATGAGCCCTCTCTGAAGTTTATACGAGCACCCCTTTTATAAGAACCATATACGCCCCTGGATAACAGTTACAACCCGTATTCCCCGGGCCCTGGAGGGTTGTGTTTACACCGGAGTTTTTGTTATCTAATTTTTGAACAATTTTCTAAAACTGGCTATCTCAAAATTTGTAGCGGATGGGTTTGGGGAAAAAAGGGCGTGGGGGGTAGTTCCCCTTAAACCTATTGACTCTTAAAAAGTGAACCAGAACTTTCAATTTCCAATCAAATGAGCCCTCTATGAAGTTTATACGAGCATCCCTTTCATAAGAATCATAAATTCCTTTAGGGCATAACTTAGAACGCCTTCCCCCAGGCCCTGGGTGGTTGTATTGACATCGAAGTTTTTCTTGTCCGACCTTTGAACTATTTTTATCAAAATGTCTATCTAAAAACTTGCATCAGATGGGTTTGGAAAAATAAGGCGTGGTTGGGGCTGGTTGCCCTTGGATCTCTTTTGACCATTAAAAAGTGAGCTTGAACTTTCAATTTTGAATCAAATGAGCCCTCTCTGAAGTTCATACGAGCATCCCTTTCATAAGAACTATACATGCCTTTAGAGCATAACTTAGGACGCCTTCCCCCGGGCCCTGGGGGGTTGTATTGACACCGGAGCTTTTCTTATCTGACCTTTGAACCATTTTTTTAACAAAATGTCTATCTCAAAATTCTTATCGGATGGGTTTGGAAAAAGAAGGCGTGGAGGGGGCTAGTTTCCCTCAGATCTCTTTTGACTATTAAAAGTGAACTCGAACTTTCAATTTCCAATCAACTGAGCCCTCTCTGAGGTTTATAAGAGCATCCCTTTCATACGGACAATATATGCCCAAGGGCATAACTTACAACGCCTGCCCCCGGGCCCTGGGGGGCTGTATCAACACCTGAGATTTTGTTATCTGACTTTTTGACAATTTTTAACTTAATGGCTATCTCAAAATTTGTATCGGTTGCATTCGGGAAAAAGGGGGCTTGGGGGAGGCTAGTTGCCCTCCAATCTCTTTTGACTCTCAAAAATAAAGCTAGAACTTTCAATTTCCAATCAAATGAGCCCTCACTGAAGTTTTTACCTCACTGAAGTTATCCCTTCCATAAGAGCCATACATTCCCGTAGGGCATAAATTACAACGCCTGCCCTCGAGCCCTGGGGAGCTCTGTCGAACCCGAAGTTTTCGTTATATGGTCTTTGAACTATTTTTAAAAAAATGGCTATCTCAAAGTTCTTATCAGATGGATTTTATTAAAAAAAAAATGGCGTGGATGGGGGGATAGGTGCCCTCAAATATCTTTTGACTCGTAAAAAGTGAACTAGAACTTTCAATTTCCAATCAAATGAGCCTTCTTTTAAGTTTATACGAGCATCCCTACCATAAGAGCCATATATCCCTTAGGGCATAACTTGCAACGCCTGCCCCCAGGCTCTGGGGGGTTGTGTCGACACGGGAGTTTTTGTTATAAGATCTATGAACTATTTTTAACAAAATAGCTATCTCAAAATTTTTATCGGCTGCATTTGGAAAAAAAGGGCGTGGGGGCTGGTTACCCTCCGATATCTTTTGACACTTAAAAGTGAACTAGAACTTTCAATTTCCAATCAAATGAGCCCTCTCTGAAGTTTATACGAGCATTCCTTCCATAAGAACCACATATGCCCCCAGGGCATAACTTATAACCATTGCCCTGAAGATTGTGTGGGGAGTGTCCCGCTCAAAGATATAATTTCCAGAACTTTCAACTATGTTGAACAAAATGACTATCTCAAAATTTTGATTGGATGTGTTTGGGGATATGATGGGCGTGGAAGGGGTTTTAGTTGCCTTCCAATCACTTTCAATTATTAAAAAGGGCACTATCCCTTTCAATTTCCAATCGAATGAGCCCTTTTTGAAGTTTTTACGACAATGCCTTCTATAAAAAACCTTATGTGCCCCCAGGGCCTAACTTACAACCCTTGTCCTCAGGGCTGTGGGGGTGGGGGTGGTCATCCTCAAAGGCCTAATTTCCAGAATTTTCAACCACGTTGAACTAAATTGCTATCTCAAAATTTTGATTGGATGTGTTTGGGGAAAAGGTGCGCGTAAGGGGGGGGGGTAGTTACCCTCCAATAACTTTTGACTATTAAAAAGGGCTCTATCCCTTTGAATTTCCAATCGAATTAGTCCTTTTTGAAGTTTCTACGACAAAGCTTTCTATAAAAACCGTATATGTCCCCAGGGCATAACTTATAACCCGTGCCCTGAGGGCTGTGGGGAATGTCCTCCTCAAAAACATAATTTATATGTGGAAATCAACTACGCAGAACAAAATGGCCATATCAAAATTTTGATAGAATGTGTTTGGGGAAATGTTGGGCGTGGAAGGGGTGTTAGTTGCCTTCCAATCACTTTTGACCCTTAAAAAGGGCTCTAGAACTCTCGATTTCCAATCGAATGATCCCCCTTTGAAGTTTGTACGACGACCCCTTCTGGGAAAAAAATAACAAGAAATTAGAGCCGTATGGCTTTTACTATATGCCTCTCAACATATACGCCCCCAGAACAACAATTACAACACCTACCCCCGGACCCTGGGGGGTTGTGTTGACACCGGAGTTTTTTTTATCCAATTTTTGAACAATTTTTAAAAAACTGGCTATCTCAAAATTTGTAGCGGATGGGTTTGGAGAAAAAGGGCGTGGGGTGGCTAGTTGCCCTTAAATCTCTTGACTCTTAAAAATTGAACTAGAACTTTCAATTTCCAATCAAATGAGTCCTCTATGAAGTTTATACGAGCATCCCTTTCATAAGAACCGCATATGCCTTTAGGGCATAACTTAGAACGCCTGCCCCGGGCCCTGGGGGGTTTTGTTGACACCTGAGTTTTCGTTATCTGACTTTTGGACAATTTTTAAAGTACAGATCAAATGTGGGTTTTTTGTCTATTTTACCGAAGAATTATTTATGGTAAATTCATGTCAATTGCCTTACACTTTTTTTTTCTTTCTTTTTTTTTAATCATCTGTCTAAATTGGATGAAAAACACAAGAGCTATAAAGCAGTAATCTTATCAGTCAAGATCAATGCATCAGTAATGACTCAGTAAAGAGTCTAGTGTCACTTATATTTTTCTCTGGACATATAGTATTGAAAGGATTGTTGTAGAAACTTCTGAAGGGGTATGTTTGATTTGAATTGAACTCTTAGTACCCCTTTGCAACTAAGTTCCCTCTATTGCCCTTTCTGTCCCTGGACACACAACTGTTTAGGGCCAATTTTTCTCAGGATAGTCAGAAGATCTAATATACATGCCTCAACCAACCAACCACCCATACAGCAACCTAACCTGAAACTTTCAAGGACTGTTCTTTATCCCGCATGTAGGTCATATTTTTATTAAGGCACTGATAATGTTTAAGAGCGTCTATAATAAATTCAAAAGTTTTGTCTTTCATAAGTCTGAAACTTAGAGCCGAGCTTCCTTTGCACAAACTAGTCCTAACAAACATCAAGCAAAGCTTTTTATCTATTCTTACATCTATTCTTACCAAAAAATGACCCGAGCCGAAATCTGTTTTTGATATTCTCATCCATTAGGAACCTTTGTTTGTTTAGTCCTTCAGTTAGAATGGACCCTTTGAACGCAAAAAAATTGAAATAATATTAGCTTGTCTTAGATGGGGCTCGAAATAGGGCCGCTATTTTCTAATTGCTTGCCAATTATCGGTAAATTCTTGGTTCAGTGGGGACACGCCCCCTAATAAAAGATCAAATGTATTGTTGTTCCAGACTATTTCAAAATGATCTGAATCATCCATGGCTCAAAAAAATTCCAACTCAAAAACAACAAATTGATTTTTTTTTTTTTTTTTTTTTTTTTTTTTTTTTTTTTTTTTTTTTTTACTGAATTTTCAAATATTGCGTGTAATCTAAGTTGTAATCCAATATTTTAGTTCTAAAATAAGGTAGCTAAATTCATGGTAAGATCATGAATGAAAAAGTCAAACCGAGATAAAAGAAAATATTATTCAAAAATACATTGTTAAAAGAAAAGTAAATAGTGACATCAAAGTCCAAATTTGAGCAGAAACTCTTGTTTGTAAATTTTCTTTGATAAAATTTATATAAGAGGTGTGTGCAGTATGTATGATGAAAAAAACTGCAAATGCTGCGGATAGAGGATAAATTTTGAGGTTCAGTGCAGTCAATGATGAATAGTCGTTTTACCAATTAAAGGAAAAAAAAATTAGAAATTTCTGAATCAAATTTGTTGATGGAATTGCGGTGTTCATCAGAAAAGAAAAAAACGACAAAAAAATCAATTGGAACTTTTTTTAATGTGCATTTTCATTATTTATAGAGGAATACTTTCAGCCGTAGTTTTCAAGAGTAATTTTAAATATTTTTAAAAATTAGTAGCTTGTCTTTTCAAGTCCTTATTTAACATTTGGTATGCTGGGGGGCTGAGGTCATCCTGGTCCTGGTACTCATCAGCTGTTCCATCTTTTTATTAAAAATGTTTTTCCAGGCATTGTTCAATTGTAACGTTTGAGCAACCAATGTTTTATTATAATGTGGTAAAGGTCAATAATACTTTTGAAAAAATCCATTTGCCCTTTCAATGATTACTCTTCAATATTTACAAAATTTACCCTTGATCTAAAGTCTTGATAATTTTCCCAGAGTTAATTATATTTGATTTAAAAAGTCTACTTAGCACATCTTTTGAAAAGATTGTTCTCTGATTTTTGAATATTTTGAGTAATTCGAACAGATCCTTCCTTCAAACCCTGTCCTTCAAACCCTGAAGCAGTACTTCCTTCAAACCCTCCTTCCTTCAAACCCTGTCCTTCAAACCCTGAAGCAGTACTTCAATCCCTGATCCCCACCAAGGAGATTGGGAGGTGCTATTTTTATATCAATCAAACCTCGATTTGAAATTGGTGCCTGATTTCTTCCCTGCCTTAACGGAGCGTTTTTCTCGAAAGAAGAAACTTGGTTCGAACGAACAAAAGCTTGGCGAAGCAACTTCAGGTTTTTTTTTACATAGAGTATAAAGTTCCACGTTTTAATTAAATATTTAATCTAAAAACATAATTAAGCTAAGTATTTAATATGATGCATTCTAGGCAGCCTTCTTTCCATAATTCTTTGTTATAGTTTCCATAATTTTGTTACTAAAGTGTTATTTTTTCATCATAATTTGGTATATTACACTATGACTAACTTCAGTTCTTTAGTGTGGTTGCTATAACATGTACCTAAGTACCATAATTTCTATCATCATTTTGGAAATCAGCTTTCATTTTATTGTTTTGGCTTTATTGTCTTAATTTATGCTCCTGAGCTCCCCCAGGCCACTCAGCGCGTCCCCAGGTGGTGATAGGAGAATACCCTATATATATGTAGGGTAGCTCCATAGGAGGTACGGACCAAGGTGGGACCTTGTCCCTGGGGGGACCATAATAGAAACTGGGCCACCCTCACCCTGGGTCATAAATAGAGGTGGAGAAAAAGGCCCCTCAAATGTACACTCAAAAGGGCCCACTGGTGTGTCCATAAGTCCAATAAGTTACAGACCTTCTCCCAGTAATGGGTTAAATTGCATGGTGATGCAGAACACCATCGCGGGAGGATCCTCTATAGGAAGACAACTGCGGCAGGGCGTAAGAACCAGATCTATGGACAACGGCTTCTGCAAAGGGCTGCCTCGACCCTTTAGGGGTACCTGCAAGACTGGGGACCTTGCGGTCAACTCTATTCCCACTTGAGGAGTGACACCCCTCGAGGAAAGTATAGGCTAGTAAACGACACAGCATTGGCACGGGATTCTGATTAATGGACAATTCTTCTGGGCTTAGTATGTTTTGACGGGCGTCTTCGGGCTCAAAAACCTCTTCCTAGCTAATTTATCTACTATGGGTTGCCACCCCTTAGTAGCATAATGCTTGTAGGCATGAATATATAATGAGTCGGAGTTAATAGGCTTGAGATTGTCTGTGCAGGATTTCGACTCTTGTTGATAGAAGAGCATCGCCAAGTGCTGAAAACCATGTTATGACCAAGATTGGCCCGGGATTGCACAAAGCCTCCATTCATTGAGGTCCCAGGGACTTCTTGCTGTCCGGTTCTAAGCCGGCTTAAGCGCTTCGGTGTAGACTTGAGAACATATGTGATCCCCGTTCTGCACTGGTATCTGGGATCATTGCTTTTCCTGAGGCCAAAATAATTTCAATGATTTAAAGAACAGGAAAATTGGAACTTGGAATGTTACGACGTTAAAAAATGACCATCGTACCGACAGGTTGACTGACGAATTCAGACGATTCGAACTGAACTTATTAGGAGTTCCAGAAACTCATATCCCAGGGGTAGAAAGCATGAAATTAGATGATATAGAATTTGTTTACTCGGGCAGGAAGGATGGGGTACCTAGGCAAGGAGTAGGGCTCACGATGAATAAAGGAGCTGTTAATTCTTGTTTAGGCTAGGAAGGTATTAATAATAGAATGCTAATTTGCTCGTTTTATGACTAAAAAGTTCAGGGTATAAGTAGTATATGCCCCTGTAAAACCAACTGACGGAGATACTAGTGACTCAGATGAATTTTACTTCCAGTTACAGGAGCAAATAGACAAGGTCCCAGATAGAAATATGATTTGTTTTTTACTAGGAGATATCAACGCCCAGGTCGTTAGAATTAGGGATAGATGGTATGCTAGCCTAGGTAAATTTAGTGTAGGGAAAGAAAACAGTAACGGATACAGACTTTTGCAATTTTGTAGGTATAACAATCTCGTTATAACCAATACGGTGTTTGGTCATGAAATGGCTCATAAGTTAACATGGTATTCAAGTGATGGTAAGACAGCAAACCTTATTGATTATGTTATAGTATTAATTAAAAAAACTTTCCGAAAAATAATTTTTTCAAAGAAAAGTAAAGGCCATTTTAAACTTAAGCTCAGCAGATACAAATACCTTTTAAAATTGAAACTCAAAACGACCAGATTTTGCTATTAAAGAATAAATGAAACCCAAAACGAACAGAAATTAAATAAACAATCATAGCAAAAACATACAACAAGTAATAATATAAATGAATAAATAGATCTTAAAGCGAGTAATGCTTAGATTGAATATGAATATAAAGCTTAAAACGAAAAAAATTATTTTCCTATTTAAGCATAAATGAAACTTAAAACGAACAGAAATTAAATAAACAATGATTGCAAACAAACATAGAATAAATATTAATATAAATTCATAAATAAATCTTAAAACGAGTGAAACTTAAAAAGAATATGCAAATCAAGCTTGAAACGAACAAAAATCACAACAAACAAGAGTTTGGGTATGACCTCCTTCTCTCACTGTATAAGTCTAAAACCTACTTTTCTTTGAAAAACTTATTTTTCGGAAAGTTTTTTTTAATTAATTTTTGTTCGTTTTTGATTGCAAAAATTTCAAATTTTTAAAAATTCTTTATTTCAAAATCAAACTTAAAAAGAAAATCAAATATTCATCAAAGTAACAAAACTGATATCAAAGTAACAATATCAAAGTGAAAAAATGGGTTTTTGTCAACCTCGGAGTTCTTGTTATCTGATGTTTGAAATATTTTTAACAAAATTGCTATCTCAAAATTTTTATCGGATGGGCTTAGGGAAAAAGGGCGCGGGGAGACTAGATTAAGCTTCGGTCTCTTTTGAATCTTTAAAAGTAAACTAGAACTTTCTATTTTCAATCAAATGAGCCCTCTCTGAAGTTTATACGAGTATCACTTCTATAAGAACCATATATATCCCCAGAGTATAACTTACAACGCTTATCCCTGGGCCCTGGGAGGTTGTATTGACACCGGAGTTTTTCTTATCCGACCTTTGAACTATTTCTTTAAACAAGATGTCTATCTCAAAATTTTCATCAGATGGGTTTTGAAAAAGAAGGCGTGGAGGGGGGCTAGCTTCCCTCGGATCTCTTTTGACTATTAAAAAATGAGCTCAAACTTTCAATATCCAATCAAATGAGCTCTCTCTTAAGTTTATAAGAGAATCCTTTTCATACGAACAATATATGCCCCAGGGCATAACTTACAACACCTGCCCCCGGGCCCTGGGGGGTTGTGACGATACCTGAGTTTTGTTATCTGAATTTTGAGAAATTTTTAACTTAATGGCTATCTAAAAATTTTTCTTGGAGGCATTTGGGGAAAAGTGGAAGTGAGGGGGGGGGGCTGGTTGCCCTCCAATCTCTTTTGAATCTAAAAAACTTAACTAGAACTTTTAATTTCCAATCAAATGAGCCATCTCTGAATTTTTTACGAGCATTCCTTCAATAAGAACCATATATGCCCCCAAGGCATAATTTACAACGCCTGCAGGGGTGTTGACCCCTGAGTTTTCGTTATATGGTCTTTGAACTATTTAAAAAAAGCTATCTCAAAGTTCTTATCGGATGGGTTTGAGGAAAAAAGGGCATGGAGGGGGGGGGGGGGCTAGGTGCCTTCCAATCTCTTTTGACTCTTAAAAAGTGAACTAGAACTTTCAATTTCCAATCAAATGATCCCTCTTTTAAGTTAATACGAACATCCCTTCCATAAGACCCATATATGCCCCCAGGGCATAACTTACAACGCCTGCCCCCAGGCCCTGGTGGGTTGTGTCGACACCGGACTTTTTGTTATATGATCTTTGAACTATTATTACCAAAATTTTATTAACAAATAGCTGTCTTAAAATTTTTATTGGATGCATTGGGGGGGAGCTGGCTACCCACCAATATCTTTTGACGCTTAAAAAGTGAACTAGAACTTTAAATTTCCAATCAAATGAGCCCTCTCTGAAGTTTATATGAGCATCTCTACCATAAGAACCATATATGCCACCAGGGCATAACTTAAAACCCTTTCCCCTGAAGACTGAAGATGGAATGTCCTGCTCAAGCATATAATTTCCAGAAATTTCAACTACGTTGAACAAGATGGCTACATCAAAATTTTGATTGGATGTGTTTAGGGAAATGGTGGGCGTGGAAGGGGTGTCAGTTGCCTTAGAATCACTTGCGACTATTAAAAAGAGAACTAGCCATTTAAATTTCCAATCGAATGAGCCCTTTCTGAAGTTTCTACGACAGCGTTGTCTATACAAAACCTTATATGCCCCCAGGGCATAACTTACAACCCTTGCCCTGAGGGCTGTGGGGGAGTTTTCATCCTCAAAGACCTAATTTCCAGAACTTAAAACTACGTTTAATAAAATGGCTGTCTCAAAATTTTGATTGAATATGTTTGGGGAAAAGGTGGGCGTCAGAGGGGGGTTAGTTGCCCTCAAATCACTTTCGACTATTAAAAAGGGCACTAGCCCTTTGAATTTCCAATCAAATGAGTCTTTTTTGAAGTTTCTACGACAATACCTTCCATAAAAACCTTATATGCCCCCAGGGTATAACTTAAAACCCTTGCCTTGAGGGTTGTGGGGAAGTATCCTCCTCAAAAACACATTTTATCTGGAAATCAACTATGCTGAACAAAATGGCTATCTCAAAATTTTGATTGGATTTTTTTGGGAGGAATAATGGGCGTGGGGGGGCTAGTTGCCCTGCAATCACTTTTGACTATTAAAAAGGGCACTAGCCCTTTGAATTTCCAATCAAATGAGTCTTTTTTGAAGTTTCTACCACAATACCTTCTATAAAAACCTTATGTGCCCCCAGGGTATAACTTAAAACCCTTGCCTTGAGGGTTGTGGGAAAGTGTCCTCCTCAAAAACATATTTTCTATCTGGAAATCAACTACGCTGAACAAAATGGATATCTCAAAATTTTGATTGGATGTGTTTGGGGAAATGATGGGCGTGAGGGGGCTAGTTGCCCTCCCATCACTTTTGACTATTAAAAAGGGCACTAGCCCTTTGAATTTCCAATCGAATGAGCCTATTTTGAAGTTTCTACGACAACACCTTCTATAAAAACTTTATATGCCCCAAAGGCATAACTTAATACCCTTGCCCTGAGGGTTGTGGGGGAGTGT
>JAQQPU010000956.1:13011-29045 GCA_029168905.1 Artemia sp. Kazakhstan ARC1039
ATGACTATTAAAAAGGGCACTAGCCCTTTGAATTTCCAATCGAATGAGCCTATTTTGAAGTTTCTACGACAACACCTTCTATAAAAACTTTATATGCCCCAAAGGCATAACTTAATACCCTTGCCCTGAGGGTTGTGGGGGAGTGTCCTCCTCAAAAATATATTTTTATCTGGAAATTGACTACGCTGAACAAAATGGCCATCTCAAAATTTTGATTGGATGTGTTTGGGAGAATGATGGGCGTTGGGAGGGGGGGGGCTATTTGCCCTCCAATCACTTTCGACTATTAAAAAGGGCACTAGAACTCTCGGATTTCCAATCGAATGAGCCCCGTTTGAAGTTTCTACAACGACCCCTTCCATATGAAGTGCTTCTGGGAAAAATAATAATAATAAAACATTGGAGCCATATGGCCTTTACTATAGGCAACGCTATAGCGTTGCCTCTGAAACCAAAGACTGGCATGATTAATACCAGATACTAGGGTATATAGGAGGGCTGTTATTGATGTTAAAAGTAAAGATCACCATCTAGTAGTGTCAAGAATTAATTTAAAGCTGAAATTTCAGAAGGGTAACTACCTTCCGGGACGTTGTAATGTTGGTAGACTCCAGGATGAGAATTTGAGAGAAACTTTCCAGGAACAGTTGAATACTAATCTTGAGAGTTTAAAATTCGATAATGTGGAAGAGGGTTGGAGTAATATTAGAAAAATAATTTCTGAAGTTGCTGAAAGGGTCTTAGGGAAAAAACCTAGGACTGCAACTAATAATATTAGTAAAAAAACTTTATGTTTAATAGAAAGGACAAAGGACTTGTACAAGAATTATCTGAGTGATAGATCATATGAAAACAAAAGGAATGTAAAGAAAGTGGAGAAAGCATTAAAATATGAACTAAGGAGGTGTGAAGTGGTTGAGATGAATTGCTGAGGATCTGGAGGATGCAGCTAGACGGCATAATAGTAAAATATTGCACTGATATGTTAATAAATTGAGAGGGAGTAGTCAATCCGGACTTGGCCCAGTTAAAGATAGGAATGGGGCCACCATTGGCGACAAGGAAAAGAATCAAAGAGAGATGAACAGAATATTTTGAGAATTGGCTAAACCGAGATAGTGTTGCAGGAAAAGCTATAGAGGAAAATGAAAAAGTTTGTGACACCTGGGATGTGAAGGAAGATTTGTTTTGTGAGGAGAAATTAGTAACAATACTAAAAGGATTAAAAAAGTAATAAGGCTCCAGGTGCTGATAGGGTGGTAAATGAATTTCTTAAATATGGTGGCTCTGAGGTTAGAAATAAGTCACTGAAGATTATGAATATGATTTTTGAAAAAGGGGAAGTACCTAACGATTTTAGGAAAACCTTAATTAAGCCACTTTATAAGAAAGGTGATAAAAGTGAGTGTGGTAATTATCGAGGCATGGTCTCTGTAGGTGTCTGGTCTCTGTAGGTAGTAAATTACTTAGTAATATGATACTTTTTAGAGTGAGAGATGCCGTAGACAACGTTTTAAGAGAATAAAAGTGCGGTTTTAGAAAAGGTAGAGGATGTGTCGACCAAATTTTAGTCTTAGGTTAATAATTGAGAAGTGCCTGAGTTGTCAAACACCTTTGGTCCTCAGATTTATAGATTATGAGCAAGCGCTCAATTCTGTTGATAGAAGAGCTTCATTAAAGGTTTTATCCTTGCATGGTATACCAGACAAATACATTAAAGTGATTAGTGCTATGTACGAGAATAACACTGCTGCGGTCAAGGTAGGAAATGAGGTTAGCAGCTGGTTTTGCATTAAATCAGGATTTAAGCAGGATTGTGTTCTATCCCCCTTTATATGGATTATGTTGATGGACTTTGTCTTAAGGAGCAAATGAAAGGCGATGGGAGACCACACAATCAAATGTGGAGGGAAAAGTCTCCTGGACTTAGATTATGCTGACGATTTAAGCATCCTAGATGAAAGCGTGAGTAAAATGAATGAACTTTTAGAGGTTTTGTGACTTCAGGGTGCTAGAATAGGTTTAAAAATAAATCCTAAGAAGACTAAGTGACTAAGGCTAGAAATAAGTGAAGATGAAAAGTTGACGTTGGGTGATGAAAACATTGATCAGGTGGGCAGCTTCACTTACCTTGGTAGTATTATTAGTAAAGATGGTGGCAGCAGTGAAGGTGTTAAAAGTAGAATAGCCAAGGCTCGGGGTGTTTTTTTCACATTTAAAAAAGTTTGGAAGAGTAGGAAAATAAGTCTGCAAACGAAGATTAGAATATTAGAAGCTACAGTAATGACAGTGGTCAAGTATGGCTTTAAAGCATGGGTGCTCTGAAAAGCGGATGAAGATTTACTAGATATTTTCCCGAGAAATTGCTTATGGATTGTTCTGGGTACCCGGCTGACTGACCGTATTTCAAACAATAGGCTTTACGAATAATGTGGTTCAATACCGCTCTCTAGGGCTATAATGAAAGAAAGGTTGAGGTGGCTAGCGCACGTTGTGCGGATGAAGGATGACAGATTGCCGAAGATTGTTCTTTTCGGCCAACTGTTAAGGGCTAAACGGAAAGCAGGTCGTCCTCGTCTGGGGTGGGAGGATATCATAAAGAATAATTTAAAGGAAATAGGAACTTCGTGGAGGGTATTAAAAGAGAGGCTTTGAATAGATTGGGATGGAGGAGGAGCGTGCGTGGCTGTGTTGGCCTCAAGCGGCTTGGTGCTGCAGTGAGTTGTTATTAGTAGTACTAGTATGCCCCAAGGGCATAAACTATAACCCTTGCCCTTTAGACTGTGGGGGAGTGTCCTGCTCAAATTTCTACAACTTTCAACTACATTGAACAAAATGGCTATCTCAATTTTGATTGGATGCGTTTGGGGAAATGCGTTTTGGAAGGGGTGTTAGTTGCCTTCTAATCACTTTTGACTATTAAAAACGGCACTAACCATTTAAATTAAATTCTTATAAACCATTTAAATTCTACAAAAACCTTATATGGCCTCAGGGCATAACTTGCAACCCTTTCCCGGAGGGTTGTGGAGGGGGGGGGGGTGTTGTCATCCTCAAAGACCTAATTTCCAGGGTTTTCAACTTAGTTGAAAAAAATGGCTATCCCAAATTTTGATTGGATTTGTTTGGGGAAATGGTGGGCGTGGAAGGGGTGTTAGTTGCCTTCCAAACACTTTTGACCCTTAAAAAGGACACTAGAACCCTCGATTTACAATCAAATGAGCCCCCTTTGAAGTTTCTGCGACGACCCCTTCCATATGAAATGCCTCTGGGAAAAAAACAATAAATAATAAATCATTTGAGCCGTATGGCCTTTACTATAGGCAACGCTATAGCTTTGCCTCTGAAAATCTTTGAATGGCTATGATTTAAACCTTTTCTAAAATTGAGTTGATAATTGTAACCACTAATTCCATAAATTTACAAATTAAAAACCACAGAAGCCGGTCATACTTTTGGCCCCATCTGTTGAAATCAAGACAATTTTATCGAGGAGAATATAATGTTAATCCATCCACTCAATTACAGCACTTGCGGTATCTTCTCAAGTGTCTGACCGTTGACTGGTAATAATAATAAAAGTTCTTCTTTGGGGCCTGAATGAGACATAAATCTTACAAAAAGTGGAACTTGTGCTGTATCATTTATATCACAAGACTTCTCAACTGCTATTGATAAATCTAAAACCAATTTCAGATCTTCTGTATCTTGTGTGTTTATATTCGAATAAATTTTAATTGTTCTAATTTTGATGGTTTTGGAAGACAATGGTAACTTTTTAATCGTTTTCAAAATATCTGCTTTGTTCTTAAAATCCTTTAACTTAAACAAAAATTATACATGTTTTCAATTTAATTTGTCATTTAATTTAATTCTAATTTGTCAAAGTAAGATGCAGTTTTTTCTTACCAATTTTGTTTTTTTAATGAAAATGTTACTTTGCCTTCCGTGGATATTTGTGCCAGAGCCACACTTAAGGGACTAAAGAGCCACATGTGGCTCTAGAGCCGCACTTTGCCGACCACTGGACTAGGCTAACAACCAGCTCGCCCCAGACAATTTGTATTTTATTAACAGAAGCATTTGACAGAAGTATATGCACAAGAAATCAGGGTAAACCGCACAAAAGTAATAAAACTAAAAAATTGAACAAAAAATATCGAAGGAAGAATTTTTTGTTCTTATTGGTTATTATTTCTCCTGTTTGTTCTTGTAGCTCAGATTTTTCATGATTTTTCATATTTTTCCAAGTGTGGTTTTCAATTATTTCAGACGATCCGTTTGGGATTGACAAAACTCTTTAGGTGATGAAAACAAAGCAAATTTTAATGCGGGTTTTGTTTGGATTTGATTCATCAGCCATGGAAGTGCAGGGAAGAATAAGGGCTAACGGTGAAATAGCCAAGTAGGGGAAAATTATTTGACCTCTGAAAATCTTTTAGCATATAATCCCCAGTGTGAAACACGGCTGGATCTGATTTCATCCAAATACAAGGCTTAGGACGCAAATGATAGTCTCTTCCAGTCTTTGACGATATCTTCTAGGTCATTTTAACTCGGTAAATGGAAAATGTGCCATGAGGGGTGCTAAGTTTGCCTTACTACACTTCACTCCTATATAGTAGGCGGGATAAATCCTATTGAAGTTTCTTACTAAAAAAAAGCTACGTCTTTCCTACGGTCTATCTTAAGTCCAACTGCAGCAGACAGAGATATCTTTTCTTTGATAAGAAAACACTCCTATTTGGGCTCCAAAATCCACATCCTTAAAATTGACGAGTTAGTTGGTATTATCGGGGTTTATGAGGTAGACATTGTTTTATTTGATATAACTAAGTGACAAAGAGAGCCTTGTAAACTTCAGAAAAATGATTGTAGACAAAATGAATCTGTGCGTCTTTTGCATGAAATTACCAGTTTAGGTCTTCAAAATACTTCAAAATATGTGCCTGGAAGGCAAAGTTAACCTAAAAAAATGGTGAAACCAGATTTTTTTTAGTTTGGAGGCAGTTTTCCCTGTCTTGTTGGAGCCTTTAAGACTTTCCATACGGAAGAATAAAGTCAAGCAATCCTCCTGCTTCAAATATAGATCTACAGCAGCTTGTCTGGACACCCATTAAGTTGCTATATATCTAAAAATTGGATGTTCTCTTAGTCCTATAAGCTTGTACAATTCAAACACCAAACACCACTGGCACTTTGGGCTATGACAGATATAGCCGTACACATCCTTATAAGAAAATTTTCAATTTCTTTTGACCACTGTTTACCTGCAACACTAGTACGCAGATAAATGGAAAAGCCTGAGCAACCAAAGCTAAAAACATTCAGGCTGTCTTCTGACAGCTTTACTTGAACACCACCCTGCTCCCGCACCACAATTGACGCATCGTACGTGGAAAATCTTGCTAGGTATATCTTTGAACTTCCAAAGTCTTGGAAGAGTGATTTAGCTATGGCTTGTTAAATATTTTGGGCTGTACCTACAGCAAAAGTATCTTCTTTATCAACGATATTTCCATCCAGGGCGCTAACAACTATAACCAAGCTCTTTTTGTTACGCAAGTCTGTGCTTTCACCAACTATCATAACAAATTGTAGATGCTTAATCATGTCAGTGAGATCTTTGAAATATCTTTTCCGATTTTTCTTCAGCTGGAAACCATTCCCTACAACGGCTAATATTCGCCACATAATTACCCATTTCGTAAAGCTACGTCATTCCTCAATGCATTCAAAGCTTAATTAATATACGTCGTAAGAAATCAATCCAGTAAAAAGGTATTCCCCCAAACTGAATAAATATATAACCCCAACGTCGATGATTGATGGAGAGCATCGATGTTTCTGAATTAAGCCAGGGGTCCCCATAGGAGGAGTATTACTTGCCCCTTAGGATTTTACCCCCTCCCCCCTTTTAGTAAAAATACTTCTTTGGTGCTTGTAATATAAGAAGCAGAAAAATAACAAACCCCCCCCCTCTTTCTAGATTTTGAGAAATACCTTTTTTATCTTCATACACAAATTGAGAAAAATCTTTGCACCTCCTCGTGTATGTTCATGATTTAACGCCCCTCACCTATACAAAGGAAAAACAAACTCATTTAAAAAAAAAAGTCCAAACTAACATTAATTTTGAACACCATTTATATACTATATCTGAAAGCTGTAACTGATCAGTTGATCAATCTCTTTTCTCTTGTCGTTCAATTGGCCTGTTCTTTAGCAATGTAGCAAATTGATTAAGCAGTTTATTCATTCTTATGTCGAGAACGCCGTCAAAGTAAAGACTGAATAATGAACTGGCGAGGAGAATAATTTTTGCAAATTATGATAAATAAATCTTAGAATTCCTTAGAAAAAATACAGAAAATGTTTTTGAGGATTTTGGATATTTTGACCAGATTTGCGATTCAGAAATTTTCGACTTAAGACCTTTAATTAAGTCTTGTTTTCTTAGACCACAGTGCCGTTCTAAGACGAACAAACAAACTTTCAAATGGGGATAAATCCATTTATTTAGGCAGTGAAAAAACAGGCACAAAAGTCCAGATATTTCGACCCCACATACAGCGACCGTCTCCAGTAGGAATACTAAAATAATAAAATTGAAACTAGCATATTTATGTACAACAAAATAATTAACTTTTCGAGTGATTAACAAAATAATGAACTTCCGGATTATTCACTAGATTATTTTTAGAGAGAGTTCATTGACAAAGTTCATTCATAGTTTTTTATGTAAATTTTCGTTTTTAATCTTGTCCAAATGTAAAACAAATTTCCAATGAAAGTGGCAAAGCCTTCCGTGTCTTCTAATTCCAAACCAAATGTTGAGTTTATAGTTGTTTACTGGACTGGTGTAATTTCCCCGTCTATACAACGAATACCTTAGGATAATCGGACCAAGCTTCTTGCCTGTTTCGTCGGTTATATAATGTGGGACATAATACGAGAAAGCTCTCCAGAAACAAGGAATTTATGTATTTTTAAAATAAAGTCATCGACGTTACATACAAGCTTTTACTACCAGACTGGAGAGTCATTGGTAACGAGTAAACTGGGCTTTTTAGCTTTTATTCTGATAATTTCAAGCTATACCAACAATGTTTTCGGACCACAGGCCTGCAGCGGGTGTCTATATCCAGCGGTGATAAGATAAGGGTTTATTCCAAAAACAACACAACGCAAAAAAACAAATGACCTTCCATAAGCTAACGCTTGTTCGGAAGTATTTACCCTCTTAAAATTAACACTTATAATAACATAATAAAGAGAAAGAAGAGAAAAAAAAGAGAAAAAGAAGAAAGAAAGAAAAAAGGAAGAAAAAATGAAAATCCTACACTCACTCGGTTCCTGGTCGCAATAAACAAAAATCAATACTTCACATACTCCAAAACTTCCCGCCGCCATCCCATAAATAATAAATAAACGAAACAAAAAAAAAATAAAAATATATAGGAAAAACGGGAAAAACGGGTTCCGGGCAAACCTGAGAGTGACTCAACTATACCACCCTTTAAACAAATTCATACAAATTCATACCTATGGAGACAAAGGGTTTTAAGGTCCCCACGGAATTCACATAGATTCGCTGAACTTTTTAAAGAAACAGGCAAATTATTCCAGACAACTGGCCCCACATGACGTATTGAAAATAGCGATCTAGTACTAGTAACTTGAGGTGTCCGTATATCTCTAGCATAACGAGTAGGATAATTGTGTACATCATCACCAGAAATAAATAAATTTAAAAAACACTTGGGAACCAAATTAGAAAAATACTTAAACATAAATAACCCATGGTAAAATTTCCCAAGACCTGACACAGGGATAATATTTAACTGCACATATTGGGATCTCACCGAGGTTCTCCGATTATCTTCGGACAACACTCGCAGTGCCATATTTTGTATCACACGTAACTGCTGCAAATGCACTGAAAATGTGCTAGACCATATACTCACGCAATATACTAAATACGGGTGAACTAACGAAAAATAAATCAATCTCAAAACAGAATCATGGAAAATATTTTTTAACTTTCTCATCATTCCAACATTTCTTGCAATCTTACTACTAATAAAAGAAACATGACTTTTAAAACTAAGGCATTCATCCACAATAACACCAAGGTATCGTATAGTATTTGTACGCTTAATTACATTGTTCTCCATTTGCAAATCCAGAACCCAAGGGTAAAAATTTGATGATCTACCATATATAATAAAACCTGATTTACTATGGTTTAACAAAAGCTTATTCACTCTCATCCACTTATCTATACCTAACATACCTCTTCTCATTATCTCTATTAAATCAGATTCAGTCTTTGCTGCGGCAGTAAAATGGGTATCATCTGCAAAACTAGGAATAATCACCCTACAATTAGAATGTGCACTATCTAACAAATCCAAAACAGAAAATCGTAAGTCATTGATATAAACCAAGAATAAAAGCGGACCTAAAACAGAACCCTGTGGAACACCATAATCAACCATTCTTTCACCAGACCTCACATTAGAAATTTCAACGCACTGGGTCCTACCTCTCAAAAAAGTTTCAAATAACTTCAACGCATTTCCTCTAATTCCACAATTTTCTAGCTTCATAATTAAAATTTCATGGTCAACTGAATCGAACGCTTTAACAATATCTAAAAAAATAGACGTCACCTTAAACCCTTGGTCCAAAGCATCATGCACAAACGTCGTCAAAAATAAAACTGCCTGTTCGGTAGACATCCCCTTACGAAAACCGAACTGATTAGAATGGAAAAAGGAAATATTCTCCAAAAACTCAGATACTCTAGAATTAATAAGTTTTTCTACTAGCCTAGAAATAACAGAAAGGAGGGATATCGGTCGATAATGATTCACATTTTTCCTATCACCCCCTTTAAATAAAGGTATTACTCTGGCACTTTTAAGACACTCCGGATATATACCACATTTAAAACTACCATTAACCAGGTACAAAATTTGTTGCGATATCACAGGAAAAATTGACTTAAAAACCTTTGTTGTAATAAAGTCTGACCCGGATGCACTGTTTCGCATACCTTTTACCACATCACACAATTCTTTTTCAGTAACCGGTCGCAAGTACATAGAAACGTCACTACTTTCAGGCAAAAACTGAGTAAAATCACCATCACTTGCATGCTGCTCAACAGACGACGCTAACCGGCCCCCTACACTAGAAAAGTGCTCACACATACGTTCAGTAGTTTGGCGAATATTTTCACCATCAACAAGACTACTAACAATTTCAGGCTTATTCGGTTTAATAACAGAATTTATAAAATTTCAAGTCTTTCTCGGGTTACCCTCCGCATTTTTAAATCTATCACTCAGGTAATTTAACTTAGCTTTACGAAGTATACTATTCAACTTATTACTATACGCTTTATAAATATTTACATCGCTAATACTATTACTTTATGCGGACTTTTTATACAATTGCTGTCGCCTAGCTAGAGAAACTAGAATACTCTTCGTAACCCAAGGCTTCTTCGGCGAATCAAAATACTTACGTTTCTTCCTAACTTGACTACAAGCAACTACCGTATCCTTAATCATCGAATACCAAAGTGTAAATTTACCATTCACATCCATATCATTACTATATAAAAAATCACAATTTTTTCCTCCAAGCTCATTTTTTAACTTCGGTACATTAATAACAGGAAAACAAGTCTTCGGTACTTCAGAACGCTCTGATCTTGGCCGGTTCAAAAGAGAAGGAATAGATACCAACAGACCGAAATGATCCGAAACGTCGTTTACAATGACACTCGCACTACTATATCCAGTATTTAAGTAAATGTTATCAATCAACGTAGCAGAATCATGGCTCACTCTTGTACATATATTAATAGAAGGCTGTAGTCCATATTTTTGTAGGTGGGTTTGAAAAAATGCGTAACCTTGAAAGCATTTCAGCACAACCTAGTCTATCTTTGAAAATATTTGCAGAAAATCAATAGAAAAAGAATAGCCAACTACAAAAATATTTGTGGTCATTGATTCTTCACCAGTAATTACAATGTAGGTACTAAAAAACCTGCTTGTTCAATTACCAGATTTTGAATATTAAGCTTACAATTCTTCAACAAAGATTGGGTTTATGAAAGAAAATTTCTAACAAAATTAGCTTGTAATTCTTCCTTATGCTAAGAAAACAATTTATTTAATAAATTTCTTTGCTAATAATAACTGTTAGGACGAAAAAAAACTGACTGTAAAGTGGTGAAATATTTGAAAATTCTAATGAAGAAAATGTTTGATCTGTGGACTTGGCTAATCAATACATCATCCATTTGAATGATTCTGTACTGCACATTACTGCTGACTACGCAGTAAAATTATATCGCTTTCCGTACAATTTAGAGACCGTGGTACAATTCGGCACATTTGAAAATTTTTGGTTCCAGTGAATTTTGGTACATTTTGGTTTTATTCGTTCCTTTCTGAATCGCAAATCTGGTCAATATAGCGAAAATTCTTAACAAAGTTTTCTGTATTTTTTAAGGAATTCTAAGGTTTATTTATCATAATTTGCAAAAATTATTCTCCTCGTCAGTTCATTATTAAGTCTTTGATTTTATGGTGTTCTCGATACAAGAATGAATAAACTGCTTAATCAATTAGTCATATTGCTAGAGAACAGGCCAATTGAACGACAAGAAAGGATATTTTCAATTTAAAAAGGCTGTTGGTACCAGCGCGAGCGACAAATTTTTGGAAAATAACACTTTTTATACGAAATTGACACTATTTTGCTACCCATAGTTACACAAAAAAACCTACTGACTGGCAACCCTGAACGGCACATGTTTGAGATATTTAAAACATCTAAAGTGCTCCCTGCTTTGGCATCCAACTGAATTAAGTATGCCAATCGACTATGCCTATCAAGATTATTTAGATGTTAGTGATGAGGAGGAAGATCAAACATCTGGTTTTAAGATCACAAGGTTATCTTGCACTTTGTTCTTCACTTTCTAGGATAGGCTATGGCTAGGCTAGTAGATGTGATAAAGGTAATCTTTTTGCATTTCATATTACTGAATTACAAATAAAGTAAACATACCACTCAATGCATTGGTAAAATTCTACTTTAGCTACTTTTGGCTATCTTGGAATGGTGTCAGGTTAGGAAAATGAAACTTTTAGGGATAGGCCTAGGTCTACAGGCTAAAGTATGGCCTGCAAAGGTATTTTGAAGTACCTACTGTAGAAAATCTTGATGTTTATTTATTTGAAATAGAAACCCAGGTCACCTAGAACAGAAAGGTAAGAATATTACATCCTTCCTCCTTTCCAAACTAGTGAGCTGGTACAAAACATAATAAACAAATTCCACTTTTAAATACTCAACACACTGCCATAATAAATTACTATATTTCTTTATGAGGAGGTGCTAGGCTCGCTCCCCCCCTTTTTTCACAATGTTTGCTTCACTTTTGAAACAGGGGGGTGGTGGTATTCCTTTAATTCACAGATTACCATTTCACAGGTTAAGCCTCTGGACTGGATTCACAGCACAACCAGTACAGGTTATGTAGGGGGTATCAGGGAGTTCTGTATGGGTCATGTGACTGGTGCTTGGTACAGGTATGGGCCTGTTAAATGTTGGGCTATGAATGTGAGTGAAGGGTTTCAGATGGTTTTCATCTGGTGTTCTAGGGATGGGGGTAGGCATTGTTTCTGATAGACTCAGTGGTGTGGTTGGAGTATCTGTATGGGGAATCTCTTCAGTTGTGGTGGCGTCTGGTGACTGAGGTTGCTGACAGACCATCTTTATGTGGCACCTGTTCCTTCTGTAGGTTGCTCTGTTGTTTGTCTGAACTATGTAGGGGATCTGGGATTCACATCTGCTCTTTTGACAATGCCCGCCTGCCAGAGTTTGCTGTGGATTTGGGCCTGTACAGGTTGTCCAATTTGTAGGGGTTTCAGTTGCTTTGACTGTTGATCATAGTACTTGCTCTGGTGTGACTGTTGCTTCATTTGATTCTGTTGAAATTGCTTGTGGTGAATGGTCTTTGGTGCAAGCAATTCTTTGGTGCATGGGACTATTGATCTGAGATTTCTGCTCATTAGCAATTGTGATGGGGAGGCCAGACCATCAACTGGGTGTTCCTGTACTCTAGCAATGCCAGTTCAAAATCATTCCAGCAATATTGGTTTTACTCAGGATATCTTTGGCTGTCTGTATGGAACTTTCTGCCAATCTGTTTGATTGGGGGAAATGTGGTGAGGATATGGTCTGCAATATTTCCCAATCTGATATGAATTTTTGAAAGACAGATGATGTAAATTGTGGGCCATTGTTGGTAATGAGCATACAAGGAATTCCATAATGAGCAAAGTTCTTTTTCAGGTATGGAATTATTTGGTGAGCATATGTACTGCTTCCCAATTTATCAACTTCAAAAAATTGACTGTAATAGTTGACCATAATGAGGAAGTATTCTCTGTTTTTGTAAAAGAGGTTGCAACTGATTTTTTCCCATGGTAAGTCAGGGATGTCTTGTGGCCTCAAGGGCTCTTTCTGGTTAGAGTTCTGGAGCCCGGTGCATGCATAGCAGTGTTTGATATGTTCCTCAATATGTTTTGTCATCCTTGGCCAAAAAATGACTGAGCAAGCATGCTGTTAGTTTTTTTTATACCCAGATGTGATGTGTGTATGCAGTTGAGGATATCTTTGCAGGAGTTTTTGGGTATGACCAGGCGATCTCCTTTTAGTATAATTTGGTCTATGACCATTAGGTCATGCTGGACATTCCAGAATGGGGTGAGAATTGCTGGGAGGTTTCTTCTGGATGCTGGCCAACCACTTTTGATTGTCTTAGCCAGCTCAACCAATTGAGTGTCAGCTGTTGTCTCTTGTTTGAGCTTTTTTAGTCTGTCATTGCTGATTGGTTGGATTGACATAACAGAATGCACATATGATTCGATCTCATTTTGCATCTCTCCATCCTCTTCAGGGAGATGCATGCGTGACAGGGCATCGGCAACTGGAATCTCTTTGCCTGGGTGGAATGTTATGGTGAAGTTGTATGGTTGGATTCTCAGTAGCATCTGCTGGAGTCTTGGTGACGACTTTGATATTGGGCAATTCAGGATCACTTGGAGAGGCTTGTGATCCGATATGATTATGAACTTCTGGCCATAGAGGTATTGGTGATAGTGTATGCAGCCAAAGAGAATAGCGTATAGTTCCTTTTCTATCTGCAAGTAGATCTGCTCAGTGGTGTTCAAAGAGCGTGATGCAAAGGAGATTGACTTCCCATTTTGAATAAGGGTGGCTCCTAGGCCAAACTTCAAAGCGTCAACTTGTAGTTTGGTGTTCCCTGCTTTTGGATCAAAAAATGTCAATGAGCTGCAAATGGATTCCTTGATGTTGTTCAATGCTATATCATGTTGTGGCTCCCACTTGAGCTGTTGCTGTTTTGCCAGGTTATGTAGGGGCTGATTTAGTGATGCTAGATTGGGAATGTACCTTACTAGGTAGGTCATCATTCCCAGTATGGTCTGTAGTTCATCCTTGGTAGATGGGGGTCTCATTTCTTTCAGTGCACAGACCTTTTGTGGGTCTGGGTGGATACCATCTTTTGATATTATATGTCCAAAGTATGGTATGCTGTTGCACCCAAACACACATTTTTTTAGGTTGAATTTCACAGTCCTTTCGCATGCTCTGATTAGTGCACTGCGAACATTTGCGTTGTGCTCCTCTATGGTTTCCCCAGATATAATGATGTCATCAACTATGACGGAAAAACCTTTAATGCCTTCAAATGCCTCTTCCATACAGTGTTGAAATTCATCCTGCACTGAAATCAACCCAAATGGCATGCGTTTGAACATGTATTGGCCGTATGGAGTGTTGAATGTTGTTAGATGAGATGATTTGTTGTCAAGGATGAGAGACCAATATCCATGACGGGCGTCCAGCTTGGTGAAAAATTTAGCACCGGAGTGTTTTAGTATGGCTTCGTCAAATGTGGGCATTGGGTGGTGGGGTCTTTTGATGGCCTTGTTCAGGTCCTGTGGGTCAATGCAGACCTGGAGGCTTTTGTCAGGCTTTTCAACCACAACTGCAGCATTTACCCAATCTGTGTTGGATTGGGATGGGGTGTCTTTCACTATGAAGAAGGGCTGTGTCTCAGTGCATCCATTGGTATATGTGCAGTTAAGGCTGCAAACGTCAAGCATTGGGATCTTCTGTCCTCCAAAATTAGTAAGAATTTGTAGTGTCTTATTGACTTTGGGCCTTGGTTTAAGGGTATTAAAAAATGTTTCAGGTATGATGTTGGCCTGTGCACTCGTGTCAATTTTGAAAGTGATACTGATGTGTTTGTTGATTATGAGCTTCACATATGGTTGATCATCCCCTTTGTTCATGTTTATGGTGTCAATGAAGAGCTCATTGTTGCTGTCTGGTTGATGCTCGTTTGTTTGATGTTGTTAATTTATTATGTTCACCACCTTTTTGCTGCTTTTGCAAACCTTTGCAAAATGGTTTGGTTTGTCACAGTTACTGCATATTTTTCCTTTTGCGAGGCATTTGTGGGAAGGTGAATAATCCCCTCCACAGAAATAGCATTGTCTTACAGATGGGGCATGGTTTAATTTCTTTGCCCTCCTGACAAAATCCACTTCATGCTTTATGCATGTTTCTTGATAAGCTTGGCTGCCACAAGTATCAGGCTGTGACATTGTCCTGAGCTGCACCTGGGTTTCTATATGTGTTTGCACTATAGTAATTGCTTGTGACAGAGTTAGATTGGAACCTGCTTGGAGGAGTTTCTCTCTGACTTTTGCTGAAGAGATGCCATATACAAGTCGGTCTCTTACCATTTAATCTCTCATGGCTGTTATGGAATATGCACATTCACGAGCCAAAAGATTCAGATCAGTTATGTATTGATCCACTGGTTCACCATCTCGTTGATCACGTTTATGAAAGAGATATCTTTGAAACACTGTATTGCACTGAGGGAGGAAATATTCACTGAACTTGTCCATGTATGGTTGAATTTTGTCCTGTTCATCAGCTGTAATTGTAAAGGTACTAAAAATGTCTTGCCCTTTATCTCCAAGCCAGATCAGCAGGAAGGCACATTGCACTTTTTCTGTCTTTCCGCTAAGGGGTCCTTGGAACATCAGCTTTGCATGATTGTTAAATCTTGTCCATGCCTCTTTAAGGTTATCACTTGTCCAATCCATTGAAGGGTAGGGGATATTGGTTTCCATGTTGTTTTAGAGGATCTGACACCATGTAGAAAATCTCGATATTTATTTATTTGAAATAGAAACCCAGTTCACCTAGAACAGAAAGGTAAGAATATTAAACCTACCTCTGCTCCTTCTCCCTCTAGAGGGTCCTGAAATTTGCCTACTTGAAAGGTCTATACCTATTGAAATTTTGACAAAACAATATTCTACTGTAATTTTCAGTTATCAGTTTCTTTTTCCCTGGCTTTAGTTCTGAAAATGCAATTTCTGTTATTTGAGTAGAATTTTAAGCCATATCAATGTTTGTTTTTTTTTTCAAAATTTAGGAAATGCATTTGCATATCTTTAGAACCTTATAAATTGGGATTGAGCAAAGTTGTGAAGCTGAAAACAATTTTGTTGTACTTTGTTTAAGCAGAAGATCTATTTTGCAAGGTTTCACTTCTATAACTCACAGATTTTTAAAGGTCATCAAAGGTCAGGCCCTCTAGAGGGAGAAGGAGTGGAGGTAGGTACTTCAAAATACCTTCCCTGGACATACTTTAGCCTGTAGACCCATCCCTAAAAGTTTCATTTTGCTAATCCAACCCCTTTCCAAGATAGTCAAAAGTAGCTAAAGTAGAATTTTACCAATGCATTTTTTATGCTCTTTCCAAATATAATGATCATTTTGTTTTGCAAATGAATTTTACCTCCGCCTGTATGTATATCAATTCAGGGTAGCCTATAGGCTATATTTGCACATTAGGAGGTGGGGAAAAGTTTATTTCTGATGCAAATGAAAGGTAA
>JAQQPU010000956.1:29445-44315 GCA_029168905.1 Artemia sp. Kazakhstan ARC1039
CCCTAATGTGCAAATATATACTCTGAGTTGGTATATATAGAGGTGGGGGTAAAATTCATTTCCATCCCAACAGTACTTCCAGGGAACACCATTCCATTCAACATCCAATGTCTTCTTGAACACTTCATTATTGGGTGCTGAGACTGTTTTATTTGACAGACTATTCCAGTGGTTTACTACATGGCAGGAGAAAAACTGGTGTTGGTGTCAAGTTTTGATAGATGGTTTGAACAGCTTCTTTGAATGTCCTCTCCTGTCAGTGCCAATATTTTGGGAAATTGGCAAATGAATTGGAGAATTTCTTGTGAAATAAGTTTATGTGTCATAAGTATATCAGCTCTTTGTTGTGAATAAACCAGCTTAGATAATTTAAGCTCCTTTAAATTTTCATCATAAGGCTTGTCTCTCATCTTAGATACTGCCTTTGTGGCTCTCCTTTGCACTGCTTCTAGAAGCTATACATCATCCCTGTATCCTGGTGATGCTATGCACATTCAAAAATCAAGTACTGGTCTGACAAGGGCCTTGTACAACCTCACAAAAACACAGGGAGACCTACTGGATATAGTTTTCTTTAAGAGTGCTAGGACAGAGTTTGAATGAGACACAGTTTTTTTTTTTTTTTTTTTTTGCAGTTTGAATGGAATTTACACTAGTTGTCAACAGTGATTCCAAGGTCCCTTTCTTCATCCACACTTTGCACCTCTTGAATGTTATTTACAGCTGGATTGACCATAGTAAACTTGAAACCTGGGTTGGACTTGCCAAAATGAATAACACTACGTTTGTCAATATTAAAGCTCATGTGCCATGTTCTTGCCCATTTTTGAATATGGTCAAAATCTGCCTGTAGTGACTCATGATTGACTGCACCAAACCCAGCAGGACACCACTGGTGACTCTACATCTCTCAGAGAGGATTGATTCTACTTCATTAGTAAAAAGCCTCACTCACTGTGTTCTATCTGTAAGAAAAGCTGAGATCCAGCCCACAAGGTCTACATTAATTCCAAATGTGATAAGTTTTTTGTTCAAGTGTGGATGTGGAACTTAGTCAAATGCTTTTGGAAGGTCAAGCAACAAGACATCCACAGGTAAGCCCTGATCAATCAGGCCTGTTATAACATCATATGTCTCCAGCAAATTTGTTTCTACAGACTTTCTTGGTTGAAAACCATGTTGGCTGGGCGATAGTATCCCATTAAGTTTGAGATGCTTCATGACAGAGTCATTTACCACTCTTTCCAGGATTTTAGTGACAGCAGAGGTTATGCTTGTGGGATGGTAGTTTTCTGCACTGGCTTTATTTCCCTTTTTGAACAAAGGGATGACAAGTTCTGTTTTCCAATCTGTTGACACTTCCTTGATACATAGGGAGACTGAATGATTGGGAGAGTGGCTTGACAATGTCATCAGCAACTACTTTTAGAAGACAGGGATGTAACCTATCTGGCCCAACTAATTTGTTGACATCTAGCCAAAAGTAAAAAAAAATGTATCATGTTTTAGGATCCACAGAGTGCTTAAAATTGAACTTCCAAGTAAAATGACTATAATATTTGGTAAGAGCATAAAAAAGGGCATCAAGTGGTATTGTCTGCTAATTGATAGCTCAGCATTGGAAATATATGCAAATTTACCTAGTTTTACTGTGACAGTTTCTTTTCAACCATGTTTTAAAATTTTGATTAATATAGACAATTTTATCTTTTGTGCCCCATTAAGGGCTCAAATGTAATCTCCCCAGAAATAAATTTCAAAGCTTGAAAAACCATAGAAAAGGATATCAAGTGATGTATTTAATTTCATCCTAGCTAAATTATTTTAAAACTGTATATTTGTCAGTTGTGTATAGGCCATGTATTAAGGCTGCCACAAGGTCCCTAAAACAGCTCTTGAGTCCCTTTTTAGAAGGTCTAGCTGTGTCAATACTTCAGCTTACAAGTCTCTTTAGTGTGTTTGTGATCATTAGCGTCCTGGAGACTGCAGAATAGTTTCAAGGCAACAGTATCCAGGTCTTCTTGATAATGATAGACAAAGAGATTGGATGTCCTTTGCCTCTGGTGTTACTTAAGCTACTGCTTTTTTTGTTTTTGTTCTTTTAAATATGAATTACTGGAGATTCAACCTTTTTTCTCAAGTTGCTGTTAATGGCTAATAACTTTTCCAAAGCAGCCATTGATGTCAAATTCTTGCATACTTAATCCTTGTGTCATTGTTGTAGTGGTAGCTATGACCTAGTAAAGAGCAATTCTTAGGTCATATTAATTGAAAAAAAGCAGTTTAAAAAAGATTAATGCTAAAATATACTCAACTAGAGGAAATCCAGGAATAATAAGTGCTATTCATTTTTAATTCAATATTAATTTGCAGTCTTGAAATTTTTCTTTTGGAATGTAAAAAAACCTAAAGCCTCTCAAAAATGGGCTCAGATTTAAAAGCACACCACTGGAATTGCTATGTTTGAAAACCCTTCATTAGGGGGTTTATTACCTTAAATTGCATATCCAGCAAGATAAGGTGGTGTTGAGCCTCCTGTAGAAACCTCACTGTTGGTGTTTCAAGGTTATGATTTGACATCCCAGTTCAGCCTCCATTCAGCATTGGCCCAGTCTTGATCAACTCCTTTCTTGAAGGTATCTTGAGTTTTAGATTGGATGGTGGCTTCGGATAGGCTGTTCCAGAGTGGGACGGAATGGACTGAGGAGAACTGTTGGCACTCTTGCTTGATGAAACAGGGGGCCTGCAGCTTTTTGGTGTGTCCTCTTGTGGTAGTTGAGAAGGACAGGGAAAAGACATGACTTAATAGGTCATTTTCTAGCAACTTACAAGTTGCTATTACGTCTCCTCTTTTCCTATGGTATACTAAGGTAGGGAGTTCGAGTAAGGTGAGACGTCCCTTGTAAGATTTGTCTTGGAATGCAGAGATAAGCTTATTTGCTCTTCTTTGGACACTCTCAAGTACTTTCACATCCATCTTATAGTACGGAGAGGCTAAGGTCATGCCAAATTCCAGGTGAGGACAAACCATGGCTTTGTACAGTTTTGTAATCACTCCCGACTTCCTGGTGGTAAATGTTTTTTTTTATGAGGCCAAGGGTTTGGTTTGCTTTTGCAACTTGAGCTCGTGTGTGGCAGTGAAACTTCAGCTCACTGTCAACAATAACCCCCAGGTTCTTCTCCTCACTGACTGCCTCAAGCTGGGCCTCTCCTATGTGATATGCAAGTTTTGGATTATTGCATCCAAGATGTAGAAGTTTACATTTTAAGGCATTGAATTGTAGACACCAATCCGATGACCATCTAGATAGTCTGTCCAGATCTTCTTGCATAGTTGACAGATTTAGGTTGCTCTGGGCCAGTCCTAGGAGCTTGCAGTCATCAGCATATAGCATCAAAGGATTCTTCAGGTGCGTTGTACAGTCATTGATGTACATGCTGAATAATGTGGGCACCAGGATGGTGCCCTGTGGCATTCCACTTGTGACTGGTAGCAGTTCAGAATAGACAGCATTGCCATTGCAGTTGTACACCAACACCCTCTGAGTCCTGCCAGTTAGAAAGGCTTCTATCCAAGCAACTATATCTTCTTGCACTTCTTATGCCTTTAATTTCAAAATTAGTAGTTGGTGTTGAACTTTGTCAAATGCTTTGGCTTGGTCAAGCAATATGACATCCACCGGCTGACCAGTATCTAAGAGTCTAGCCACAAAATCATATGACTTAATTAGATTAGTATCAATTGAGTGGCCTTTTTGAAAACCATGTTGGCTTTTGCTAAGCAATTGGTTTTTCTCGAGGTGGGAGACCAGTGCATTGTTTATGATGCTCTCAAGTACTTTACATACAACTGATGTGAGACTTATAGGCCAGTAGTTACTAGCAAGATCCCTTCTCCCTTTCTTGTGTATTGGCTTGATGTTGGCTTGCTTTCAATCATTTGGAAGTATTTTGGAAGTGAGGGACATCTTAAACATCATAGCAATTGGTTTGGCAAAGTATTCAGCAGTTTCTTTTAACAGTCTTGGGTATAGGTTATTGGGTCCAGCAGCTTTGTTAGCCTCAAGTTTTTTTAGCCTCTTCTTAACGTCCTCTTTACAAATAATTGGCATGACCATTGGTTCTGGGATTAGTTTTTCTGGTAGAGGAGGTGGTATGTTGGCTGTGGGTAGGGCAGAGAAATTGGTACTAAAACTGGAATTCAGGAGGTATGCTTTTTCTTTTGTACCTGAAGCTTTTTTACCATCCTCTCTCATTAGATCTGGGATATCTCGTCTAGACAGGTTAGCTGCAGAGACATGTTGCCAAAACATCTTTGGGTTCTGTTTTGAGTTAGCTGCAATTGCATCTTCGTGGTCCCTCATAACCTTCCGAGTCAAATTTCTTAGTCTGTTTCTACATTTCTTAAACCTGTCATGGTGGTTATCACATTTACATTTTACATACTTGGCCCAAGCTCTTTTCTTTTTCTTCATTGCTCTTTTTACTTCTTTTGGCAGGTATGGGAGTGTTTTAGGCGGTAGACACCAATATTCTCAGGTGTTTTTCTTTTCAGCATCTAAGACTGTTACCTTAAACGTTTCCCAGCTTTTCTCAATGTCCCCACTATTGACTATATCGTCCCATTTAATCCTATAGGCCAAATTTATCATGCAAAAACCAACAGCATTGTTTGTCTCCATTTTTTCATTCCCATGCCCATAGGTACTATTAGATTGCTATATTTAAATAATGCCTCATGGCATATTGCTCTGGGCCTAGAAAACAAAGTGTGAGGTTTTGACTTTATGTCTTGTACTTTAACCATTTTGCAAATAGAGTCAGAGCTTGGAGAACATGGGCAGGCTATTTTTTTCAGCAATAATGTACTCTCTTCATCATAAACCAAAACAACAACTGTGAAACAAATGTTGTTTCAAGTTACAAAAGCTATCTCAAGAACCAGAGAGCTGGAAAAAAAAGAATGAAGAAGAATGATGGAAGCTTGCAAAAAAGAATAGCAAATACTTGCTGAACTTTTCTCCAGTAAGCTAAAAATAGAAGCCATGGGCACCAGCAAGGGGGCATGCCCCCCTGGAAATTGGGGACTACAAAGTAATTATAAGGAAACAAAAGTAAAAAGAGTAAAGTAGGAAAAAAAACATGGAAAAATGTGTGTGGGCTGCCTGTCAATAGGTTTTGACCCTTAATAGGAGTAATATGAGTTCTGGTTTGTGACCAAATGATCCAGTGTACCACAAAGGTGTTTTATATGATTCAATTGGGGTAAAAAGAACAATTAAATTCTTTGGGGTAATTACCTTCATTTGCACTTTAGAGCAAAATAAGGTCCAATGTTCAATCTGTTTGCCTTTGTTGTTTAGATAGCAGTTAAAACACTTTACATATAATATAAAAATAGGGTTGTGACTGTGTTTACAGCCCAATGACATGCCTTCCAACTAAGAAAGTCCACTTGGTAATGGTGACCACAAATAGAAATGATCAAGGGGACCATTCTTCTGTAGTTTAGAGTAGACACTGCCACACTCCATCAATTTCTGATAGAGTATGCAAGTGGGTCAGCATCAGCATCCTAGCCCAACTCTTTTGTTTATACATACATATTAATCACTATTTATGAGACACAGATGATGGGCAGCTCTAGTTATATCTTGAAGGTTTGGCATCCCATTCTTTGTTGAGTCTCTGATGTTATCAATAACAAAAGCATACGATTCTAAATAATGTTAGCATTTAATCATAAAGTCAGCTTCTTATGGTGATTCCAAATATGTATTTGCTTTGAGTTTGAAAAACAACTTAAAAAGAAAGCAATCCCAATAAAAATACTCCATCAAATTTATCATGCATGAGTATCCATGAGCTGGTATTTAAAGCCACTATAATAAGAAATGTTTAATTTTGTATTTTCCCCCAAAACAGATATGTGTTTCTTTTGTGTTTTATTATTACTTGTTTATTTTTATTTCTTTAGCATGAGTAATTGTATTGATCTAGTTATTCACTATGTAAAAAGGTTTAATTTTTTATAGTTTTGAAGTATAAAACCATCAAATAAATTGGTTTTTGGTATTCAAAATAAATACTAAATATCAGTACTATTCAGTAGCATTCAACACTTACAGCCTTTCTCATTAACACTCAGCATTAGAATTTCTTATTTGATTTTCTTAGTCTTAGTTTCAATGCTTTACTTTGAACAAACTACTTTGAGAATGTTTTTCTTTTTATAATCAATGAGTCTGAATACATTAAATATATTGTGTTTGATAACCAAGTTCAAAATATCAATATTGTTCAATACTGTCCATCTGACACATCAACATTTCTCATTATAACTGAATGCTAGGAGTTCCTAACTTATTTTTCATAAATAGGCTGTTGTTTTGTGTATTTTTTGTAATTACTTTGCTGTTTTCATTTTTATATACTTGACAGACTTTTTTGGTTACCTTTCAAAAAATGGCTTGTCTCTAAGCTTTGCTGCCCATCAAAAACCAAACAGAAAGAATTAAAATATAGATTGTTTTTTCTGCATTAGCAGTATTATCATGTTCATAAAACTATACTGTTTCATGGAATTTAATTAAACAAATAAAAAAGATTTTCTACCAAAAATAAGGAATGACTTTAAAACTTAAAAAGAACTGAAATTATTCTTTATGTAAGGGGGACTGCCCCCTCCCCAACTCCACACTCATCAAGCTAAAGCTTTTTAGTGCTTTGAAAAATCTTCTTTTTCCAATTCAATGGCTTTGTGTTTCAGTAAATGTTCTTATAGAATTTGGACAAGGGTCAAACTTAAGATTAAAGACCAAGGAGTTAAGAATGAGTTTTTTTTCCCCTGTGAAAAAAACAAAAACAAAAAGAAATAAACACCAATCCACAATCTTTTTTCTGGAAAAAGAAATGCAAAATTTCACATTTTGTAGATTCAAGCTTGAAACCTCTATGGTAGGGTTCTCTGGTGTAATGGATCTAATAAAGCCATTTTCACTAAGATTGCTTTCTGTTTTGGGGTATTTCCCCCTTTTTCAAAAATCAGGCAAATTTTCTCAGATTTGTAGCTTTTGGTGGTTAACAATAAACTGCATGAATTTTATGTGCTTAGAATCATCATAAAAGGTTAAATCTGTTGCTGTCATTGTATTAAAAAAATGACTCAATTGTAATCAAAATTATGTTTTCAATTTTGGTGAATATTGGCCCAAGTTGTGTCTTACTTACAGTTTGTTATGACAAACTATTTGAAAAGATTCTCTTGTGATAACAAGAGAATAAGATTCTCTTGTGATAACAAGAGAATAAGATTCTCTTGTGAATGAACCTGTTCATTTTGTTCAGTTGCATTGGACTTTCAAAACAAAGAGAGTCAATTTGACAGCTGGACTTTAAGTTTAAATTTAGTTCTTCTTTCACTATTCTGTAATTTCTTTAAATGTCTAAAAATCTAAGGGATTTCAGTTTGAAGGGGAGAATTGTCTTGTTATGAGAGAGGTATATCGCCATTGTAAAATCAAAACAAAGTATTTATGCAGACAGGGTGAGTTTTGAAAATCTCCATTCCTTCTGTAGCCAAGGCTGTATTTATGGGAGGAGTTATGGGGTTTTAACCTTACCCCCCTACACCCCCAATATGTTTTTCTGACTCGTAAAAACGTAATAAAAATGTGTTAAAGCACATTTTTGATGTGTTTTGAAAGTTTTTATTTGTAAAAAAAAGAAACGTGAAAGGATCCAAAAGCCAAGGGGTTGGATCATCTTGATATTACCTATGTCTTTCCAGAAAATGATGATGCTACATTGTCAATTGTCTTGGTTTCAGATTTCAGATTCTCCTTTTTCAACTCCTTGAACCTGTGGCAGCCCTGATATGTCTGCACTTTATGAAAGTTGGGGGTAAAGTATGATGGAATTGCTTTCAAAATTCGTTAACTACAATTTGTAGGCATATTATGAAGCAATAATTGTCTTCTTAATATGTCTCCATTTCAACAACCCTGATTCTAGGCCTGTACCAAACTGTTAAATCAATTTTAAGAAAAGAATGACTTGTGGAAGATTTAGTGAATATTTACAAAAGTTATGTATATTTCTTAGCTATCTCATTTCTGAGTTAATCAGAAATACTTCCAAATCCTTAACCTTCTTGATCATTCTGAAAAGCACATTACTTTATATCCCCACCCCGATGAACAATTATGTAGCCCAAATTACACAATAGATCTACTCCTGTCAATTTACACAAGATTCCATAACTGACATAGGGACAAGGTGAACACACTACTTGATTCTCTTTTTGATGCTCTTCCCAAATATACTAACCAATTCACTTGCAAATGTACCTCCCCTTTCCTGATATAGCCCAAGTAATGTGCATCAGTCTAGTCAGAGCTCTTATATTAAACTGGTTACCTTCTCAGTTTGTAATTTACCAAGGTTTTGTTTGAAATGATTTTAAAAAGTATATAATAAAGGAAGAAAACGTGATAATCTGACTAATAGAAACATAGTGCATATTATAAAGTAAGAATTTTATTGGTTTTCTTTAATTTTATGTATTCCTTGGGCTGTTTATAAGACCAAAAGGGGAGGTATATTTGTAAGTTAATTGATTGTTATTGAGAAGAGTATAAAAACAATTAGTATATTTACCTTGTACTTATAAGGAAACAATGAAGTTATCACTTTATAATATGTAACATATTTCTGGTAATCAGATTAGATATGTTATGTTTCCTTCCATTGCTGTCCACTTTTTTAAAATCATTTCAAATAGTATTTTGGTAAATATTGTACTCAACCCTGTGGTAGCACAGCGGATTGATACTCTGCTGGGTAATGCAGGACCCAGAGATTGATCCCTACTGCAGCAAGGCTTGGCAAGGGGCTTACTTCTTCTTCAGAAGAAGAACAACACTTGGAGTGTAGAAACAGTTTCCTTTTGGCTTCATACAAAAATCCCTGTAAAAAAAAACAGCAACTGCAACATCAATTAAAAACTCTATTTGCCAGCAATGGCTCTGGAGGATCTTTGTTGTTAAATATTTATATTATATATTATATTATTTCTCTTATATTAATGTTAAATATTGTTAAATATGTTCCATCACAGATGAAGATAGTCAAGACTGCAAAAAAAATGTTCTATTTTTTGAAGCAGGTTAATGAGGTACTAGGTGGGGTGATAGCCACCTATAGACATTCTACTCTGTTTTCAGGATATTCACCTTGCAGAATCAATAAGATAGAACAATAGCGATATATAAAAAACATTTATTTAAAGGTTACAATGGATGAAATTTTTTAGCCACCTCTGTTAAGTTAAAAAAAAATAATGAAAGTTAACCTTCCTGATAGGGTAAGAAAAATTGGGATGTTATTTGAATTACAACCATGAAAAATACCGTGGTACTAGGCAAAAATGGAGTATATTCTTTTGAAAGAATGAAGTAAAGCTGAAAAAACAATGAACATTTTTTTTTCATAAAAGAATATAAAGTAATTCTAGCTGCCAAAAAAAATGTTTTTTGTATTTTTTCAGCCTTTGATGAACTTTTGAAATTAGTTTTAGGAAAGAAGAAAATTTTGACGTCTATTTAATCAAAAATAAGGGATGTACAACTTAATTAAAAAATGATTTAATATTCTCAGAACTGATACAGGGGAACTATATCTGTGTTTGTTTATTGATGTTGATGTTAAATACTGTTGGCCTGGAATAAAAGCTGTTTTGCTGAGGGACAGCTAACTAATGGAGAGACTTTGATGGGGAATAACTAACTTAAAGAAAGGTATAGAGCAAAGAGACCAACAGGAAGGAGGGTAAATATTTTTAAAGTTTGAATTGCTGAAGAGAAGCAACTTTTGATTTTTCTTCTTCTTTTTTTATGCCAATGGAATGGGGGATATACCACCCGATTTCTCCCTTCTCCACGTAGGTGATTCACAACAGACATGTAGTGGAATTTTTTGTACCGTTCAGAAAAAATATAGATCTTTTTCAAACTACAGTTCTCATTGAGAGAATTACGGGTTCATGCAAAACTATAGCGGGTCTTCATGCAGAATGTGTTAGCTACAATTATTCTGCATATTATGAAGTAAGAATTGTTTTCTAACTTCACGCTTTCTAAATACTTTACCCCCACCCCCTCCCTAATGTGCAAATATATAGCCCAAATTATATGTTTCCCATCTATCTTATCTATAGCCTATATACTAGGTATGTTATTTTTTACTCTTGTTTATCTTAATGTTGTCGAATTTATTTTGAATGAAAGATATGATTAATCAATTTAAATAAATAATTGGAGTTATTCTTTGGGTGCTCCTGTCAAAGGCTTAAAAGTTCATACACGCATCAAAAAGAAAAAATTTCCTTTTTATCAGGAAAGGTCTGGAATTTCTTTAGTTTTGCTGCCCTTCCAATTCTTAGCTTTAGCCCCTCTCCCTCATCCCAGCCAGCAAAATAGGTGAAGAATGAGTGGAGGTGTATTTTTTATATTTCCTAATATTATCATAGTATGGAATCTATGCATCAAGCCTATAGTTGCAGACAGATTTTGGCCCAGCAAATGTATTTTTACTATTTTAGCTGACACTGCTAACTTTGGTAAACTTGTATTTCCTGTCAAATGTTCTCTGAAAAAAGCAACCAAAAAATAGACAAATTATCCAATATAGAAAAGTGGTGAATTGGATGCTGTCCAATTTTTTGCTAGGTATTTGTGTTTCATAGTTTGAAAGGCGGGTATTATTTATTGGTTTGTTTAAAATAATTGACAGTGCTTTTCTTGTATGCCAAAGTAGAAAATATTTTTAATCATGGCACAATTTATTTACAGAGAACAAATAAGCCAAGTAATTGATGGTATGGTGATAGATGGCGTTGAAACAAACCTCAATTCAAGGGCCGAGGAAGATGAAAACTTTCATGAAAGCTTATTAAAAGTATGAAAGCTTTTTTTTATTCAAGCAAATAGGGGAAATTTTATTTAGAATAAGATACAAATATAACTAGTCTGCAATCTCACTCCTTTCTCTCAACTGAAAATGAAGAGGTCCAATTACCATTGCCTTAGGTGTAGTTATCTTTGTTCAGTTTTCCACTACAAATATAAAAATCTGTTGAGCGGAAGAAAAAAGTTTTCAAAATTCTAGCCAAAAATCTTTTGAATTTTTGTAGTGTTTCCTCTTATATTTATGGAAATCTGTCTGTCAGAAAGGAAAAAAAGAGCTCGAATTGATTAGAGTGACTAAGGTACACTGTAGCTCAAAACAAGAAACAGATAAAAATAGCCACTAATAGACATGTGGAAATAGGTGACATACATACATAGCCAGTGTGGTCTTGGATCCTCTTTGCACGCTTTTGTAGATGAATAAAAGTGAATCTCTGCTATCAAATGGTAGCAAAATTTTCACAGCAACGTCATTGCTGTGAGATGACTTCCAAATCAGGTACTAATTAGGTCTGAGCTGTACTCAGATCTCAATAAAAGTTTGCTGCAAGCTGTTTTTTGGATGACACCGTCTTCTTCTGCTGTCTGGTTTCCAATTGTAGCCTACCCATAGAAGATGACGTTTTCTTATATCTTCTTCTTCTATTTAACAGTAGGCTTATATGGATTACATGTCCTAAAGATGTCCACTTCTTCTTCCTTAGAACAACAGCAATGAGAGGCTGCCTCTTTCTGCTGTGGATTTCACAGTTACTGACTCTGTTGCTATCTTATATTTAGAATTCTCCTCTGGCACATATTTTTGAATGCAAAGATTCTCTTTTCAAGCTGCTGGCTCATTTTCTAGCACTCACTTGGAGTATGGATAGCACATTGCTACTGAAGAGACGTAGCTTTAGTCGCAGAGAATATTAGCTGCTTCTCCAAATGGACTTTTTTTTTTAAGACTCCAGTTGACTCTCACCTATTCAGTCGGTAATCCAATTTTTTGTGAAAAACACCTCCATGTGTAGCTATGCAGTTTTTGGTAGAAGCGGGTGCCAAATTAAAAAAAGAAACATGAGCGAAAACCATTAAAAATGAGCTAATAACATATATTACCAACCAGCCTAAAAACATATAGATTTCCTTTGAATTTGTTCGTATCTTCAGGAGTGAACATCGTGTTCGAATTTTTCAAACAGTTCATCATAGCAAACTGTAAATAAGGAGTAAATCCTGCTTAAAGTAACCGAATCTCTAAAAAAGGAGTTTTGGTAGCCATATACACATAAAAAGAATTGGCTTTTTATGGTTATTATAAATATGTAAAATTCATTAAGTGTGAAGCTACCCCAAAAAATTGTTCATTTTCGAAAAAGTTAAAAATACCCCCAGAATGGTAAGTTATCCTAATGAAATTTACATTATCAGCTTCAGTGTATGAGAGTACCTTAATGCAAAGGTTTTTAGCTGTTATCTGTAAAAAAACGAAATTAAACAAAATTTTCCGAGAGAAATAATCGTGGATAATTGTTTATTTGTTTCCTTTTCCTTGGGGTGATTGTATCGAACCAATGGCCCTGGTACATGGGGAGACGGCTAATTTGAATGGAAGTTGAAAGTTCTATTGCCCTCCTAAGTAGCAAACAGGATTGAACCATAGCGGATATATGGATGGATGGTATCCTAGACTTGGTAAATTTGGTGTAGGAAAAGAAAAAAGTAATGGTTATAGACTGCTGCAATTTCTTTGGTATAACCATCTAGTTATAACCGGGGCAGTATCTGGTCATAAAACGGTTATGATATAGATAAGAATCAAAAAGTTTGTGAAACCTTGGATGTGAAGGAAGATGTGTTTTGCAAGGAAGAATTAAAGACAGTAGTAAAATGACTAAAAACAAATATGGCGCTGATAGTGTCATAAATGAGTTTTTTAATTATAGTGGTTGTGAAGTTAGAGATAAACTGAAGATTGCGAGGATGATTTTTGAAAAGGGGAAGTACCTTGCGATTTTAGGAAAACTTGGTTAAACCCTTCTATAAGAAAGATGATAAGAACGAGTACGGTAATTATAAAGGTGTGAGCTTGGTTTCCATAGGAAGGAAATTACTTAGATGATACTTAATAGATTTAAAGATGCTGTTGATAAAGTTTTCTGAGAATAACAATGTGATTTTATGAAGGGGAGAAGATGCGTCGACCAATTTTCTGCTCGTAGATTGATAATTGAAAAGTGCTGGTGTCATCAGACCCCTTTTGTCCTCAGTTACGTTGATTATGAGCAAGCGTTTGAATCAGCCAATATTAGAGCTTTAGCAATGTCGTATTCTTCTATGGTAGTGATTCCCAAAGTGGGTGCGACCGCCCCCAGGGGGCGCGACCGCCCCCAGGGGGCGCTGCAGGAAAACAGGACGGGGGGGGAAGGGCCCAGGTTTCATTTGGGGGGCAATGATTAGCTGTAGGGAGCGGTAAAAGCATAAAAGAAAAAAGAAAATAATTAGGAAAATGGTAACACTTATAACACATTTATAAATAAAATAAAAAAAATGTATGTTAAGTTAAGATTTATAAATGCGTTCATTTGTTAACGTGGTTTTGGTGTTATTTTTTCTTCACTCAATTTATTTTAACTTATTTTAACTTAACGAATTTATAAATCGACCTATATTTGATGGAAAGATTTTTTCCCGAAACGTTTGATGATTTATTTATTAAAATAATGATCATTATCAAAATCAGTCTTTTACTCGTTAATTCCTCTTCTCACAGATACAATAATATTTATATCCCTTATTAATTGCTATTAAAATCAATAAAAATCTAGGGGGCGCTGGTTAATTTTTTTCTGGAAAGGGGGCGGTAGGTCAAATAAGATTGGGAATCACTGTCTATGGTATACCAGATAAATACATCAAAGGATTAGTGCTATGTACGTTACTAATATTGCTGCCGCTAAGGTTGGAAATGAGTTTAGTAGCTGGTTTCGTATTGAATCAGGAGTTGAACAAGGTTGTGTTCTATCTCCATTTATATGGATCATTTTGATGAACTTTGTTCTAAGGAACACCAGAAAGGCTATCTAAGGAACACAACAAAGGCTGTGGGATAGTATGCAATCAAGTAGGAAGGTAAAACTCTCTTAGACTTAGATTATGCTGATGGTTTCTGTGTCCTAGATGAAAACCTTCACAAAATGAATGGTTTTTTAGAGCTTTTAAGAGTTCAGGGTGTAAGAATAGCTTTGAAAATTAATGTTAAGAACACTAAGTGGCTTAGACTGGGAGTACCTACATGAAGGAGAATAAATGATGTTGGGTAATGAGAAGATCGATCAAGTGGATAGCTTTACTTACTTGGGTAGTATTATTAGTAAAGATGGTGGATGCAGTGAATATGTTAAAGGTAGAATAGCCAAGGACCAGATGTTTTTCGCAGTTGAAAAAGAATGGAAGAATAGGAATATAAGTCTATGAAGCATTTGGGTACCTGTTTTGACGGTCTGCACGATTTCAAACAGCAAGCTGCACGAAAAATTTGGTTCCATCCCTTTTATTAGGGCTATGGTGAGAAAGAGGTTGAGATGCTTAGGATACGTTCTGCAAAGAAAGGATGACAGATTGCCAAAGATCGTCCTTTTTGGGCAACCACCTAGGGCCAAATAAAATGTAGGCCATTCCTGGATGATGTGGGAGGATGTCGTAAGGAAGGATGGTCAAATAAACTTTCAAATGGGGATAAATCCATTTATTTAGACAGTGAAAAAAACAGAACAAAAGTCCAGATATTTCGGTCACATATACAGCGACCGTCTTCAGTAGAAATACTAAAATAATAAAATTGAAACTACCATATTTATATGCAACAAAATAAATAACTTTTCGGGTCATTCACAAAATAATGAACTTCCGGATTATTCA
>JAQQPU010000956.1:44715-56036 GCA_029168905.1 Artemia sp. Kazakhstan ARC1039
TGTGAATGACCCGAAAAGTTATTTATTTTGTTGTATATAAATATGCTAGTTTCAATTTTATTATTTTAGTATTTCTACTGAAGACGTCGCTGTATATGTGACCGAAATATCTGGACTTTTGTACCTGTTTTTTCACTGTCTAAATAAATGGATTTATCCCCATTTGAAAGTTTATTTGTTCGTCTTAGAACGACAGTGTGGTCTAAGAAACCAACACCTATTTAAAGGTGTTACGTCGAAAATACGTCGTATATATGGGGAAGGATGGTGTAGGCTATAGTGATGCTTTGAGCAGATCGGGATGGAGGAGGAGCGTGTGTAGCTATGTTTGCCTCAGGTGGCTTGATACTGCATTGATTTGTTAGTAGTAGCAGTAGTAAAGTGTCGTTTCTGTCTTTTTGTGGTACAAAACCGCAATTTTCCCCGAAAATGGAAATATTTTCTCTAATATCTCGTCATGTTTTTGGACTAAGTCTGTAATATGGGTTTGGCAGGCTGGTAGGTCTAATGAAGATCTAGCGCCCTTTTGAAGCAATAAAAGACATCACGCCAGATGAAATGGCCATGTTCTAGCAATTTGATGGGAAATCCGGCGTCCCCTTCATAGCAATGTCCCTTCCCCCATGAAAACTTCCTTCGTGGAAAGATCCTAATTAATTTCTGTTCGTTTTAAGTTTTGATGTTGCTCCTTACTTTCAGTTGAAAAACTTGTTTTGTTTTTTTCAATTTAATTTATTATCATTTTTTTTAAATAATGCTGGGAAATGAAAGGCAATTCCTGGATGATGTGGGAGGAGGTCGTAAGGAAGGATGGTGTAGCCTATAGTGATGCTTTGAGCAGATTGGGATGGAGGAAGAGCTTGTGTAGCTATGTATGCCTCAAGTGACTTGATGCCGCATTGATTTGTTAGTAGTAGCAGTAGTAAAGTGTCGTTTCTGTCTTTTTGTGGTACAAAACCGCAATTTTCCCCGAAAATGGAAATTGTTCTCTAATATCTCGTCATGTTTTTCGACTAAGCCTGTAATATGGGTTTGGCAGGCTGGTAGGTCTAATGAAGATCTAACGCCCTTTTGAAGCAATAAAAGACATCGCGCCAGATGAAATAGCCATGTTCTAGCAATTTGGTCCGAACAGGGCCAAAATATTATCGAGCGAAAATTCTGAGAATTATCGAAAAGGTTGCCTCCTCCAGCCTCAGATGCCATACTTGCGTCCAGTACATAATTAATCCCTAAACATAGACGCAGTCCATAAAATGAACCTATGTTATTGACCATGTATCCAGTGAATCTAACGGTTATAGAGTATCGTATAATTGCACATTATCAGTTAAGATTCATAAAATGAGTGGTTCTTATAAACCGTTTATCCGATAAAAATAACGGCTATCGAACATTGCTTGTCTGCACATTATCTCTGAGAATATTCCCCCGTGCCCTTTTTTTGGGGGGGGGGGGATGCCTAAGTCTCAAAAAATTGTTTTAGACCTGTATTTTCAGACTCCATGAAAGGGGCTTCAAATAAATTGAATCAGTATTCAGAGGATTATGGATTTAAGCTCTTACCTCCCTTCATTAGGAGGTTGTTCCCTGTGCATGTTATTGTTATGTTGTTTCCTATATTCCCATAGTTTGAATGTGTCAACGTAAGACTTCAATTTTTCTTTCATTTGGTAGCTTTGATTCAGCTTTATCTATCAGCCAAATCCTATTGTTGTATTATTCTTTGATTTATTTTTTATATTAAAAATACAGTGGAAAGATTCTTGAAACATGTTAAAATAACAAATTTTTAAGTGAGTTTAGATCATTCTCTAAGGAAAAGTTTTTTTAATATCATAACCATGCCTCAGTGAATGAACAGACCTGTAATCAGAGGACCCAATAATATAAGCTGGGCTGCCTAAAGCCATGACGGGGCCAGTGTACAGCACTTCTATCCCCCCCCCCCCCTGCAGGGTATCTCAAATAGAAATATTGTTGTAAAAGATGCTTCAATAATATTAATTATTTATTATTTGTAAAAAAATATAGTAGCTCATCTTCTGGACCATACCTAGGATTTTTTCCGGGGGGGGGGGGTTAAAAATTTTTTTTGGGGGGGGGGAGGGGGTTTAAAAAAAATTAAAAAGCATCAAAAATTTGTTTATATTCATTTTTGTTACGTTTTTACAAGTCGGACAAACACTTCGGGGGGGGGGGTCAAACTCCCTTACTTCCCCCCTGGATACGGTCTGTTCATCTCATGTTCTATGTAGAAACGACAAAATTCTTACTCCATTATATTCTGAAACTTGTATTTATTTAATTTTCAGGGTCGCCTCCAGTTTAAGACCCCTCCAGACCCAGACTAAGACGCAGTTCCAGACCCCTCTTTCGAATGCCTTAATGCAGGTCTAGTTCTCATTGAGAGGAAATGGGCAATAGTAGTCTATCTGGAGGTTTTTTTTATCCGAACTTGAATATCCAGTAAAACTGTTCAAGAAAGGAACTTGAAATTTTATGGACCATCAGGATGATGGTCCATCAGAATTTTATGGACCATCAGAATTTTCATCAGAATTTTATGGACCATCAGAAATTTTATGGACCATCAGAATTTTATGGATTCATCTGGAAAATGCTTACTTAAAAAGGAAATTAAAAAACTTGTTGTTGCCAATAAAACAGTATGCCCACTCAAAATATAACTGGCAGCTTATATACAAATTATATTTTCCCTTTCCCTTAAAAGTTGTCATACTTAAGCAGTTCAGGTGAATATGTAACTATTAATTAATCACCCCAAAAAACGAAAATGATATCCAAAATAAATATTAATCTTAAAGCATTGGAAATAAAAAAAAAATCTGTTTCTGTGTGAGCAATGTTTCTATCTTATTTGTAATTACCCTAAAGTAGGTTTTTTTCAATAAACCACCTACCAGAAACACAAAGCAACTGTCACTAAGTGATGATAGTTTGTTTATAAATAATAACCTAAACGCCAATAAGGTAGTACAAATGACATGGTAGCCTAGTGATAATAGGTACATTGAATTGAACCACGGCCCATAGTAACCAAAATAAAAAAAAATCGTGTAAGAATGGGAAAAATTTGCCATTTCTAACTGATTCAGGAATGGTAATTATAATAAGAACTCGTAAAATAAGTCATTTCAATTTTTTATATACAACAATCTTGTTCTTCTGTTTTGATGTGTCCATCATTTTTTTTATTTGTATTTAGATTGAATTGTTTTTATTTTTTTTTATTGTTATCGTTGTTTTTATCCTTTTATTGTTTTTAGGTGTATTATATATTAGATTGAATGATTTTAGGTGTATTATATACTGATTGAATGCAGTTTAATTAGCTTTTGGTGTATTATATATACAAGGGCTTTATTTTAGGCTAAAGCTCTGGAAGGTGGAAAGCTTCAGTCAATTGAAGGGGTGATTGAATTCTTTTCAGGAAAAGATCTTACCGATTTGCAAAATCAGATGAATCCCCTTCGGAATGGAATGATCTATAAAAAGGTAAACTATTCTAGCTTATTCTAGCTCTACTTTTTTCGGTTAAACGAACCTAAAATACTAAAAGAAAGCAGTTCGAGTTCACTCAGTATTTTGATAACGGAACAGTGGCTTGTACCTGTCCTCAAGAGGAAGATATACTGTATCCCTTGGATTGACTTTTTTGAATATCCAGCAAAAGGGGACACGAAAAGCTTGACGCCCTCAGTTTAGGCAGTCAAGCTATTAAAAAAATACTGAATATTTTTGTGGATATGGTCTTGGCTGATGTTTTAGACAGGGAGTGGTGAAGGAACAATGTTTCCGATTTTTTGGAGCCAGATTGTAAAGCACTGTGTTAAGGTTACAGGAGCAGTTTGCGCTTGGTCAGAAATGATAGCCTAATCCTAGGATAATGAAGCAATTGGATGTCTCAGAGAGTGAAGAAAACTATGTGTACTTGACAAGCTTATGGCCAAGGAGTATACTAAAGGAGGAATAATGCTTCTGCTTGAAATAAATCAATTTATTTGACGACCTGAACTATTCAGTAGTTCGTGGGAGGTGGTCGTAATAGAAGCTCTAAACTTCATCAGCTTATGCTGATGGAGAATCTGGAATAGCAGTATTTGTTGACCATCTTATTCACTTAGAGTAAAATCGGTAAGTACCAAAACGGGAATAATATTAATATTTCTAATAAACCATTCTACAATTACTTGATTTTCCAATATTTTTTAAGAAGTGCAGACAATAGAAGCTTCAAACTAACTGGGAAGGAGGAGGAAAGATTCATCAATGTAGTAAGGATTGTAATAATAGTATTTGCTGACTAACTACTGCAGCTTGATGTAACATTGTCTTCATTTTATAGGTTTGGGTCCAGTTCATGAGGAGTAGGGGATCAGGGTTTTTCATGGTGGAGGTGGGAGCTCGATAATATAAGGATTGCATTTTTTAGCCTCCTGTTCTTCTAAGAAAGGGGATGCCATTCGACTAATTTTTACCCACCTTTCCCCAATTTTCTGGTGTTCTTTTTTTGTGTATTAATATTTCTTTTTATCATTCTAACTTTTGTGTATCCCTTTGATTCAAAATTCCATTTCAGTAATTTTCTTGGTACTTGTTAATTAAACGAAACACACCCAAGAAGTGAAGTTAGGTTAATCCTAGTGAAGTATTATATAATAATGTAATTTGGGCTATATATTTACACATTAGGGGGAGGGGGGGGGGGGTGAGAATTTATATTGCATCCCAGTCATTTTCCCCCCCCCCCATAATGTGCAAATATATAGCTCAAATTATTAGGGCAGATTTCAGATTGCTATTTTTTTTTGTTAAGGACAGGAATCTTCAAGCCGGTCATGTAGCCTTTCTCCTATACCTCCTTCCCCTTGATATGGATGTTTGTATAGGTGTTTATAGGTCTGAATCCTGGGTGATTTCAGGGAGTTCAGTAAGTAGGTCAGAAATGCATAATGGACATTTTAGGCCTAAATTTGCCCCTAAGAAGAAGGAACCCTTTGGATTAAATTTGCTGGGGGAATAGTCCTTTCGACTGAATTCACCGGGAGAGGACAGAAAAAAATTTGCCCATACATGCACGAGCCTTGGAGGAGCGGTTCTACCCAAAGATTTTCCAAGAGGTATTTGGGGACTTGAAAGAAGTTCACTTTTAAACCTGGATTTGCTAAATTTTACTGGGGTTGGGTTGATGGTTTGCGGAATAATTTTTTTTTGTGTGCGGATTTTTTTTTTTTTTTTTTGATGTGTTCTCCTTTCATTGCGTCCAAAATTTTTGTATACTTTCTATTATTCGCATAAGTTTGCCTCCTTTCTAGATAATCAGAAAAGGATCTGGAAGTATTGTGCCGCCCAAAGCACTGACGACTTACCACTATGCAAGTTTCTGCTTCATTGATGGTGCAAACGAAGAAGATCCATTTGATTCTACTTATTTACGTGGAACACCCTTTAGGAAACGCATTGACTCAGGGCGTGTGAGTAATATAGCGATCAGTTTGCTTCAAACGAGCTGTATTAGAAAAGAGTATGCCTATTTAGGTGTTGAATTTGCTGAAACCCATTTAGCAAGCAGCTTAGAAAAATGACAAGTAATATCTAGTTTGATTGAAGCTAGGCTCTTACAGGAGTCGAGTTTCACTTAGCAAATTGGATGTCTAGTGATCTAAGGAAAAAAGAGTTTGAGTGATCGAATACTTGGCTCCTTCTGTTTCGTTTCAAAGTTGAAATTACTAAACTTTCTGTCTGACACCACTGTTTTTAAAAAGATAAAAAAGGTTGTTTATAAGGTTATTTCTCAAGTTTGTGAAAATCTTCAGCTGTTTGTGGTAAAAATTTGATGGAAATGCTTGGTTTGAGTTCATGTTTAACCCCCTTAAACACCTGAATAACAAAGAAAAGCTTAGTAAAATAAATTCTTCCTAAGATGAGGTTTAATCACGAGCGCCTTTAAATTTACAGATATCATTCCTAGCCTCTCTCGTCCTGTTCTTGATAAAAAATAAAAGCCTGGATTATTTAGCCTACAGTATCCGACAAATGTATCATGAACTTTTTCATATTAATGAAAAAGTTAATAAAAAAATTGTCGTTGTGCAACGTTTTCCTTTATAATTCAATATGATTTTTGCTGTTTAATGTTCCATGCTATTTTTCTTTAGCCATTCAATCATTTCTCATCTTCTGTAATTTTGCATGCGTCATAGATACTAAAAACGATACGAGCATCAATAGCCTAATAGATACTTATACTTACTTGTACTTGTGGCGAGGCACAGGCTGTTCAGCCCAACTCGGCACCGAGGATATGATGGACCATTTTTTGCCACTGACTTCGGTCTTCTGTTTTGGGGCGGATGATTTTCAACCACGATTTATCCCAATTGCGGCCGTACTTCCTGAAACCTCCCAAAGACCCGAGGTCTTTCTTTACTTTGGCATGCCAAGATTTAGTTTGGCCACCTTGCCGTTTCTTCCTGTAGGGGAGAGGCTGAAATTCAAGGGACTGAAGGGTCAGGTACTCACTTAGGCGCCGCATAACGTGCCCAAACCATCTGAGCCTTCTGCTCTTGATGATAGCAGATAATAAGTGCTTCTGATTGCAAATTTGCATTAGTTGCTCGCTGCTTATCCTTTGGCTAATAGATAAACATCGAATAATTAATATTTAAGATAATTGAGCATCGTCAATAGTTTTAGTCTATGGAGGTCATTTCCGTCACCTCCAGGTGGTTTCGTGGAGGTGAGTGCTAACATGTTTAAATCCGATGCAACCGTAGTGGAAAACTTGATTTGTCGATAAAAATAAGTCGTCTCTGGAAGTATTTCAGAAAATTTTGTTAAAAAAATATGTGTGTTGATCCGAAGCAGGAAGCATTCGCACAGCATATACTGTTGCTGGAAAATAAATATCTTACAAAAAATTATTTGCATGAAATTGAATTACCGGATGATATAATTTCTTGTGGTAATTTATATCATCCGTATTATTAGATTAGTATTTGGAGTTTGCCTTGCAAATCCAAATTCAAATGGAATAAAGGAATGTGTAAAGAAGTAAGTAAAGTTGATGCTGAAATTGTCGGTCCACTCCCAAGAGAGCACCAATCCTGTAAAAGTTATGATTCTGTAAAGAATAAACAGGAAAGAGGTATTGAACTCACGTCAGAAACTTCGGAATTCAATTGAAATTGCTGATTTGCCACCTCTTGACTTAAGTCTAAAGAATAACAATGATTATGCTAACGTTTAGTTTAGATATTTCGGAGTATGTACAATAGAACACCCCTGGTTGTTACTGAATGAAGTAAAAACGTAATTAAATAAAAAAATGATTGTGGGGGAAAAGCTGACCCGGGGAGAAAAAAGGACCAAGCGAACCTCGATATCCTGGTGCAAACCTTTTCCCCCTTATTCATATCTCTGTTAGAAGTCTTATATCTCATACTATCTCTGACTGGAAAACTGGAAATGCATACAAATAGCGACATGAAAAAAAAATTATACACATAATAAACTATGACGCAGAAAATTCATATAATGAATCAATACTATTACGTCCCTAAAAATTCAATGAGCACCCGAATTCTGGTAAAATGGTTAGGTTATATATTTGTCGAACTCTGCTTGAGACTTGCTTATAGTTTTCGACCAAGTTGAATTTTTTTTTTTTTGAGAAACCATTAGCTTTCCAAAATCTTCGAATACGAATTCATTCAAGATAAAAATAAGTGAATCTTCTTTTAAAATAATTGTTCTGCGCTTTTTTGTTTAGATGATTCCTGGCGTTGAAGTCGCTCTGAGGAGTATGAAAAACGACGAACAATCATATTTTCTCATTCATCCAGATTATGCTTATGGGGCACTTGGAATGCCACCAAGAATACTTCCGGGTAAGCTACTTCAGCATTTGGCCAGGTCGCTTCCCTAGTTTTTACTAGCAGGTTCCAAATTAAAAAATGAAGTAATCTGGGTAAAAAAAAAAATTACAATAAAAATAGGCTAAAATTGTGTGGCTCGAAACAGCTTAAGAAGGTATATTTTAGAAAAGCGTTTCAAATTTAACTGACTAGTTTTGCTTATTTATGCTAGCGTTTCAACGTGACAACACTGAGTAAATGCGACGTTGTCTTTAACATTTGTTTTTCACATGACCAATTTTTGTTTTGCTTTTTTTTTTTTTGTCTGCAAAAAAATAATTACTAGTCCAGAAATCTGAAAATGACTAGATTCGGAAATATGTTTCAGTGGACTAGATCTTTAAAACTAAAAAAAAAAACTTACCTAACTATTTCTTTTTGTTTTGGCCAGGTCTTTTCGCTCTTTTGTGCTTTTGTTTTTTCGTCTGCGAAAGCCTATTTATCTAGGCAAACCGTCGGTCGGATGACAGGTGCACAAACAAAACAAAAATTTGAGTGTACTCTTTTATGAGGACAGGAGACAAATATTTTGCCCCCATCCGTCAACACAAATTCAACACTAGTTCAAAACCTCAAATTAATACAAAAAAAAGAAAGGAAAAAGGAAGATTAAACAGCCACCCTCTTATTCAGTCATCCTTTTGTTATCATAAATTAGGTTGCAATTTCAGTGTTTTTTTTTTCTCTTAGTGCTAATTCTGCGCTTGGATTTTTATTTTCTGGTATTCATTATATTCTTGTAGCCAAGGTTGTTTTTTTTACGTTCTATAGTACATTTTTGAATTGATTAAACTTTAGCTATCATTTTTACCGACATACTTACCTTCTATCCTGTTTTACTTGCCTAGTCAAGGCCGTGGGGGGGGGGGGGGTTGGGTTTGAAATTTTTTCCAACTTGCAAAAAAGTTGGAAATGTATTAAGTGTAATTCATCAACTACTTCTTCTTGAAATTAAATACAAACTCTCTGAACTAGTGATTGGACCATTGTCTTTGTACACGTACAATAATTATTTTAAAATGTTTATTTCAGTTTACATTAGCAGATTATTCTAATAAATTGCTAGTTATTTGGCGATTAGTATCCCTTTCTGGAGTTACTATTTTCTTTCCTTTTGCCTCTTTTTGCGAAGCTCGTATTTGTTTTTTCTTTTGTGTGTAATGAGGGGACACATCGAGTTCTACCTCTCTATCTTTGCTTAAGAGTTGACGGTCATGGCTTATTCAATAAAAGTCAAATCATACTTTTTATTTTTGTTGTAGTTTTAGTTTGCATAGTTTTAGTAGGCCCAAAAAAATGATTTGATTCTGACTATGAATTTTAGTTAAAAGTTAGCATGCATTTTCGACTATTTTATTAACAATAAAAGTCTACCTGATTTTTTTTTTTTTTCCTTTTTTTTTTGGTATAACGTGTGAGTTGATGCTATATATTTCATTTAACCTGAAAAAAATAAAATTGACTAATCATAATATTAAATAAAATTTAGCATTCTGCTGTATTGTTTGATTCAGTAACTTTGTTCCTATCACTATAAAATAATAACCACAAAAAAAAGAAAAAAGAAAAGTATCTAAGAACAAACAAAACAACAAAAATCACCTCCGCCAGAATCTTTAGGCTCATACAGTTTCCACATTGGCAATGAAAAGCTGAAAAGCTTAAAATAATGCCCCCACAGGTCATTATCTGACGCCATGCAATGAGAAGTGTGTGGATACGTGTAACAGGTTAAATGTCGACAAACAAAACTCATCACACAACTCAGTATCACTAACATTACGAGACAGCTAATGCAGGTAATGAATGGTATTGCAGTATTAACGTCACTGTTCACTGGTCTTTGGGTAACTTGGCTTATTGCCAAATTTGGCACTGATGACCATGATGTTAAAACGAAAGGGGTTATAAAACAATTATTTTGAAAATTATTTAGAAAGTGAGGCTCCTCTAGTGGGGTTTTATTCACTGGTTGCACATGCAGAGACGTATGAGAAAGAGGGTTAGAATATACTGTTTGTCGTAGGTGTTTGGATTTGTCTAAAGTCCAAAATGTCGTTCAAGTGTGCGCCTATCCAAATTACCAGTGTAGTTTTTTTTTCTTACCGAATTATTACTTCTAATCCATTACAAAAAATTACATATACTACTACTACTACTAACAACTCACCACAGTACCAAGCCACCTGAGGCCAACACAGCTACGCGCGTTCCTCATCCTTCCTAATCTATTCAAAGCCTCCCTCTTTACACCCTCCCTAGAAGTTCCCATTTTCTTCAATCTTTTTTTATGACATCCTCCCACCCCAACCGTGGACGACCTGCTAAATTATGTGTTGCCCCTCAAAGAATTATGGCTTCCTATTCTACGATGATTTTTGGTTTTTTTCTCCTTTTTTTAATATCGTGTGGAATGATTTGTTGATTCCTCTTGGAAGTTGTTGTTGGGTTATTTTTCTTCAGTCCTAAATTATGTGTTATAGTTGTGATATAACACATAACTATAAAAACCTGATATAAAGTTGTGAATATAAAAAACGTAAAGTTGTGATATAAAAAAATGTCACAAACTATTGGGTATAAAAGAATATTCGGTGGCGACTGTATCGTAAAAGCAAAGAATGATGGCTTCCTATTCTACGGTGATTGATGGGTTGTGTTGGGTTGTTTTTCTTCAGTCCTAAATTATGTATTCCCACGTAAAGTTGTGATATAAATAATGTCAGAAACTATTGGTTATAAACGAAGATTCGGCGGCGATTGTATTGTAAAATCAAAGAATTATGGCTTCCTATTCTACGGTGATTGATGTTTTTTTTTTCTCCTTTTTTTAATACCGTGCGTTATGATTTGTAGCTTGATTCCTCTTGAAAGTTTTTGTTGGGTTGTTTTTCTTCAGTCCTAAATTATGTTTCGCCATGTATAGTTGTGATATAAAAAATGTCAGAAACTATTGGGTATAAAAGAAGATTCGATGGCGATTGTATCGTAAAGTCGAAGAATTATGGCTTCCTATTCTACGGTGATTGATGCTTTTGTTTCTCTTTTTTCTCATTTTTTTAATACCGTGTGGAATGATTTGTAGCTTAATTCCTCTTGGAAGTTTTTGTTGGGTTGTTTTTCTTCAGTCCTAAATTATGTATTCCCACGTAAAGTTGTGATATAAAAAATTTCAGAAACTATTGGGTATAAACGAAGATTCGGCGGCGATTGTATCGTAAAATCAAAGAATTATGGCTTCCTGTTCTACGGTGATTGATGCTTTTTTTTCGGCGACTGTATCGTAAAATCAAAGAATTATGGCTTCCTATTCTACGGTGATTGATGCTTTTTTTTTCTCTTTTTTTTAATATCGTGCGGAAGGATTTGTAGCTTGATTCC
>JAQQPU010000957.1:0-20843 GCA_029168905.1 Artemia sp. Kazakhstan ARC1039
TGGATCCACCCCTGAAACCATCGCATCTATTCCACCAGTTATTAGAAGAAAAACAAAGATCCTCTATCAAATTTCAAATGACATTTCTATGGCCCAAAAAAGAGCATAAACGAGAAAAAATTAAATAAAAATTAAAGGAAATTAAAAGGAAAATAAAATAAATGAAAATTAAAGGGAACATTTTTCCTTACCAATAAAAAAAAAATAATAAGAAATAGTTTTGATGCTCCATGGCACAATATTACTATTTAAAACCACAGACTATGGTGAAACCTAATAGATAACCTGTGTTAAAACTGTTTGGTTGCCCCTTTTTGCTAAGCAATTTTGTGGCAAATTTCAAATACTCCCGCCACTTCGTGGATCCCTCTCCACTATGAAATTTTGGCTATTTCCCTGTTGCAGTATTGATTAGAAGTTAACACTAGAAATATCCTCATTTTCACAAATTTCATCAACCCCCCATCCCCTTTTTTAGAAATCCTACATAGGCCAATCAGTTAAGTCCACTGTATATAAATAATAGATTAAGTCATAATTTGTATATAAATTAAGCCATACCTGTGAGATGGGACAGTTGCAAACCATTTGGCCAGCTCACCAAGTTTTTTTCTGCTTTCGCAATTACAAATAATACAATTTCGAACCATTTCTCATTGATTGACGCATACATACTAACCCGCTAATGCGAGAAGAAGTGGGAGGAGCTGTTTGTTTGCACCAAGAATGAAGACCAGAAATGATCTGCGGTGAACTTCCTGCTATATTGTTTTACTGTGGTTTTAAGCTTGATTTTCATATTCAATCTAAGCATCACTTGCTTTAATATCTATTTATTCATTTATATTATTACTTGTTGTATGTTTTTTGCTATGATTGTTTATTTTATTTCTGTTTGTTTTGGGTTTCATTTATTCTTTAATAATAGTTTCCGGTTGTTTTGAGTTTGAATTTTAACAGGTATTTGTATCTGCTGAGCCTAAGTTTAGAATGGCCTTTACTTATCTTTAAAAAACTTATTTTTTTGGAATTTTTTTTAAAAAATTAATTGTCTGAAAGAGTGTGCTCATTGTTAGTTACTGATTTTGTTCAAAGTTACGCTGTACCATCAGATTTACCCCATACCATAAGAAATAATACATTAAAATTTGTTATTTTATGCTTTTCCCTAATATCATGATTGCTTTTCTGACCATGCAAAACAAATTCTGATTGTGAAACAATCTGATTTCTAGGTGGTATGGTAGAGATTTACAGTAATTTAATAACTGTTGAAATGGTGGCTAGCTGTCCATCTACTGGGTATCTAACCCTAGTTGTTTTAGATGGATAAAACTTTCAGCAACGGTTCCAGAGCTTAAAGTATGCCCTGAGAACCTCTTTTGAAGTATCTGTAGTCTCTCTCCCTCCAAAGAGGGCTGGTTTTTGATGAAGTTAAATAAACTTTATGTTAGGCCTGTAAAAGTGAAGCTTTCAGAAATAGATCCACAGCACAAAGGAGGCCCTCAGAACGTATTTTGAGCCACATAACTTCACTAATTCTTGATCTGTAATGTTTTAATTGTTTTGTCATAATTTGTTTTAAATTTGAATAAAAAATCATAACAGCCTTAAAATTCTACACAATTCATCACTAAACATGTTTGAAATCCAGAGTAAAGGAAAGCAGACTTGAAACAAACTAAAAAAATTTTTTGTCTAAATTTTAAGACATATATGAACCTGTTTATTATGCAATTTTCTAGGCTGTAGAAATGGGAAAGCACTTGAGAAAGGAGCTTTAAAACACCTTCTTAGGGCATAATTTATGCTCTGTAATTCTTTCGTGAAAGTTGAGTCTTATAACCCAGCTACTTTACTTTCTGAAGTAGCAAAAACTTTCACAACTAGAATTCTACCCAATTCTAATGGTTATGTAAGGGTGTAGGCCTATGTGGATTATAACCCAGTTGTTTCATTCCTTTGGCGTCAAATAGAAATTTTAATTTTGAGCACTAGTTCATTTTATGTAGTTTTAAAGTCACTGTTATGTAGTTTTAGAGCCTCACAAGATGGATATATATCAAATAAGTCAATAAAATCACTAATCCCCGCAAAGACTCCATGGCCTGTAAAGAGGGGGGTCATAAAACAAAATATTTAAACATTTAACATCTAAACACATACTATGTAAAACGTTTACTCATGAAAAAAGAACAGAAGGAAAGAGAGCATGAAGAATTTTCAGTACAGAGTTTCAAACCCTTGAATTTTGGCTCTAAAACCAACTTTGTAAGAGCTCGTGTTATACTATATGCATTAAACCTTTCTTGGAACCTGCTGAGCCTAAAAACAAGGCTATAGCCAAATGCAGAGCACAAAATTTTCAGTCCCTTGAGCTTCAAATTTACACTAGATATGGCTGAAAAAGCAGATGGTTGAAAAAGCAAAAGGTTGAATGAGCAGTTGGTTGAAAAAGCAGTTGAAAAAAGGTATATGGCTAAAAAAGCAGTTGATAAAAGATAGATGGTTGAAAAAGCTGGAAATAAACAGCCGAAATGACAGAATAAAAGTCAAACAAGAAGCAATTATCCATAATGCCTTGGAAAGATTTAGCTCTAATCCAAGAAGATTAATGCTGAAGCTTATTGATGATTTTTGGTGATTACTTATTAATAAAGATTTCATGTGTATGATAGAACTTGCTGGCAATGTAAGGTTTTGTGAACTGAAAATATAACTTCAGCTCCCCCCTGCCCTTCATCACAGAATCAGCTGCCCCCCCCCTAGACAAGAAACTACGTACGTCCATGGTTCCTTTAATAATTTTTTTCAATCATGAGAACTTTTACCACAAGGAAGCCATGTGTGGTAAGGAACCTCTGCAAAGCATTAGTATTGCCTCCTTAAAGTTTGGTATTATGTTGGCATGTCCCCAGCATAAAATGGATGCTAAGGCACTTGAGAATCTTCAGCTCCAAGCTCATATCACATCTATGTGAGAAACTTTAAGAAAAGTATCTTAGATTCCTAAAACTGACAATGCTGGTATACAGAAGAAAAAGGGGAGATGTTATCATGACCTGTAGGTTCCTTGAACATCCGTGTCTAAGTTTAGTTATTCTCCACCCCCTCCAATGCCACCATGGAACACAGTCAGGAACTATAGGTCCCTAGAAGTCAACTATTAAAAAAATCTTGACCTAAACTGTGGATAATAAAAAAAAGTGTTATTGCGCATGGAAATTTGGCACAAAAAGTGACAATAGAAACACAAATGAACACTTAAGACTAAAACCATTTTGCATAGTTTAACTTTCAGCAACATAGTGGCTATGATTCTCCTTACAAAAATGAGTGATAAAGGGGGCCAAGTGATAAAAGTGATATAGGGGCAGCCACTAAGAAACATATTAGAAATCATAGGCTAATGCATAAAACATTAATGCTTGGGCTCAGATTTTGCTAAGGACTGGGGTTTTATACTAATGATTAAAGCTTCAAAAAGAATATCTTTCATTTTTGTTTTTTTGCTAATTCTCCTTAATATACTTTTTACCAAATTATTTATTTAATTTGTCTTTATATTTTGAGATTTTATTACAGTCATGGCTCAATATTTTAACTCCTTATCTGAACCTGGAAGAAGTCAACATGACTTTGCAAGTAAACTAAAGAAAGAGTTTGAAGATCTTAGGGTAAAAATGGAAGCTGATGAGGACTCAGAAACAAGTGATGCTGCATCTTCAGATTCAGATGCAGATTCCAGAGCGGGAGGATTCTCTAGGAAATCTATAAATAAAGGAAGATGGTCTAAAATTGAGGTATGGTACTTTTTTCTGTGCAATTAGTTGTTGTAAACATTATTAAAATCTGAAATTAATTTGGGGATGCCTGTTTATAATAGGATGCTGAGCAAGAGCAAAGTATCATGAATAGTTGAGCTTCCTGAATAACTTTGACATAATATAGTAGAGAACAGAAACAATGGCCAGTAGGAAAAGAATTAAATGATTGGAATAGAAAATGAGAGAGGGGGGGGGGGGGGGGTATGAACAGTGTTTCTGTAAGTGACATCACAACAAATTTGCATTTTAATGAGGTGAAGCTCTTGTATGACCACACAATATTAAGGAGGAATTGTTCAAGTACTTTTGAAAGGATAAACAAGGGCAGGCCAGGTTGCAATTACCAAGCTCAAATATCATAGAAGTTTAAAATCAAAATCACATTGTACTGGACACATAAAAAAAGGAATATTTTAAAAACTAAGGACATAATGAAAAGATGACAATTCTGGAACAACAGTCATATCTATTATTATTGCTATTGACAGTACTCTTATATTGATCACTATTGTTTTAGCAATACATGCTTAGGTGCGCCCTCAGAGAGAGAGAGAGTTAGAGGGGGGGGGGGGGGTGGATGATTCAAAGTAAGAATTGCTAAAATTATTGCAATTCTTTTTCTCATCTTGATTTTCTATTAAGAGAGGAATATATATTTAGGTATTCAACTATTTGTGTTCTATTAGGAAGAAAAGACACAATTCGTATGGTAAAAAAGGGGTCAACTGGGAATTCCTCTAAGAGTTTTTCTACCAGTGTATATGTCTACTGGCAGAAGATTGAGCCAGGTTTTAAATAATCGAATTTACTGTACATTGTGTCCATAAGGTGAAGAAGATAGGGGGTGAGGGATGTATAATCTAAGTTTCCAAATTGCCTACAGTTAACATTTGGATTGTTTTTCTTCCTATGACTCAGCTCAAAGACATTCAAATGCTTTTGAGAAAAAAGGGTCAAGTGTCATGATCCAGGTCTTGCCTTTTCTTTTTCCGAGTAGTAAAAAAAAATAATTTCTAACAATTTGGGAACCAGTGGTGGTTTTATGGGGGGGGGAGGGGCAGAGAGGGCACTTGCCCTGGATGCATAAATTCTTGAGGGGCAAAATTTCTAATATATAATCTAACAGTTATTATCATTAAGTAAATTTTGAAAATTTTGTTTTTATTAAAGTAAAGTAGAGGGCGCAATTAATAAATGAATGTAATTAATTAATTAGTAAAGTAAAAATAATAACAAAAAATAATTAAATTAATATAATAATGATAAAAAAATAAATTATCAATTAACTAATAAATTAAAAATAGTTTTGTTAACAAATGAAAATGTCTGATTAATTTGGGGGGATAGGGGGAGGGGGGGGGGGCTAATCAAGATTTTGCCCCGGGTGCAAGAGAGGCCAGAACCACCACTGTTGGGAGCTTATATCTAGAAATAATTTTTTTTATAAAAGTCACAGACTTTAAAGGCTTTGAAAGATTATTCGCATAGGCTTTAGTTAGTTTTATGAGAATCTCTAGTGGGCAAATGCTGCAATGTTATTGGGTACTATTGTTTACCAAAAGTATTGTAAAGGTATCCTATATTAAAGTCTCATTTTTGAAAGCTTTCTTTTAAAAAGGATTGTGTGGTTAAATAACTTTTGTTTAACAATTTTTAGGATGAATTATTGAAGCAGTTATATGACAGATATAATGGTAGTTGGTCAGCCATAGCACAGCATTTTCCAGACAGGTCAGATGCTCAAATTCAACATCGATGGGACAAGGTTGTTAGTCCTGAACTTGTTAAAGGGCCCTGGACCAAAGAGGTTAGTTCGTTGCCCTTTTGTTATTTCTTTTAAAAGGCTTGTTCCACTTGTTATGATTAAATTCATTCTTATTTTTTATGTTATTCGTTAAAGACAGTATTGAAAGATAAGTACATGATCATATTATGCTAAAATTTAACTCCCCTGAATGATGAGTTGAAAATGAGCTTAAAATACATTCAGATACAAGCGAAACAAATAACTGAGAGCAGGCACGTACGCAGGAATGTATTTGGAGACACAGGGGAAATTCATTCACACAGAAATGTATGTCTATCAAAGGGTAGGCCAATCAGATCAAAGAAAATAGGTTTTCAATCAAAGAAAAATAATGACACTTGGGAGATATGCATGTACCTCTGCATATGAGGTCTGCTTTAATTCAAAGGGCATTATGGGAACTCTGGTCCAATAGAGATTAGAGCCTCCTTGGTTATGTCAACCTTGCCATGTTTGATCAATTGGTCTCATTCGTTTTTTCTTGCATTATTTGGTTCTTGTTATGTTAAGAAATTTCTGACGTTTATCATGCGTAATATCCTATTTTCTCGTCTGCAAGATAGTTGCAAAATGCAGCTTTTAATATTAAAATAGTTTTTTTGCTTTACCTTAATGGCAAAGGACAAAGAAGCTTTCCCATGCGAAAAAGTAGTCGCTAATAACAAAAAAATAAGTGAAGTACAATCTTCGGGTTTTCATCCATGGGTAAAAGGCGTTGGGTATTTTAATCCCTTTTGAATAAATTTTGCTTATTTGTCTTTTACCCACCAAAATCAAAAGTAACACTGTGGAACACAAATAATATGTATATATATATACATATATATATATATATATATATATATATATACATAAAACAAGAACAGAAAACAACACAAAGGTGACTGCATACAGTATAAAAAAAAATTACTTGTACCAACATCAAAGTTCTTACACACATTTTCGCTGAGATTATTTGTGTGAAATGGCGTATTAACAAGGTCAACCTTATCCTTTAACTTACAGTTTTGGTACCAACATGGTAATCTAAATCTAAGGAAACACTTGCAGTATCTGAAATAGGCCAAACGCCTAACACAAAGTTTTTCAGCAAAAATGAGATAGTGCAAAAAAGGAAAAGAATTACCGGGGAACTAAAAGCTTGGTACAAAATGCAAATATGCTTTCGATTACATCTTCTTTCATTGGAAAAATCTTCACCATGCTCTACCTCCAGGTTCTTAACTGTTCTGTTTATCAACAGTGAACAAGCAGACAACAGCGAGGACCTGAACGAAATTCGCAGTCATTTTACATAGGGAGAGAAGTATTTTTAGATTTAAAGCAGCTACATAGTAATGACTATTACAAGATATAATCTCACACTTTAAATGGTTAATTAACAAATCAACATACGTAAGATGTCGCTTAAAATGTAGAAAATATACGTTAGGCTTGTATGGCAGAAGAATGCCATCATCATATGCAATGTTTGATGCACTACTCAAAATAAAACATGAGACCAGTAGTCTGCAGACGTGAAGCTAATGCTCGTTTAAATATAACAGGCGACTGAGCAGCTCCTTTACAAACAGGAATGCATTTCCATTTTACCCAACTTTAGCACATCAATAAAAATATGATAAAACTTTAGGGAGGGATTTATTGACAGTGGATGAAGCTAGACAATGTAGGGAATTAGAATGAAAAGCTTTATCCAGCGCTTCCAGGATATCCATTATAGGGCAATAAAGTGGATATTTTGATTTAACTTCATCTTTTGGAAGGTGTGTGAGAACAGAGTGAGTCTGAGAGCAGCTAAAACAACTACAGAAACCAACTTGAACAGACGTGAAATTGCAGTGCATTTAATTTCTGGTTGAAAAACACAACAGAGGGCTTGACCAGTAGCTAGTCCATTTCTGTGAAAATTCCTTGCTTGAGGGAGAACTAACATGACCATTTAACAACTGTCTGATACATTCAGCAAAGCTCCTACAATTGAGATACTTTTAGGAGTGTTTCTTAATTAATTTAAAAAGAAGTAATGGTTTTGATTGACTCTAAGTCGGCTGTGTCTCTGCTGAGCTCATTCCAATTTTCCTCCTATGATTTCTCATCTATAAGGAATTTGAAAACTCATCTACAAGTAAAGGAGCAGGGAATTTGAGCTTATGATCCAGCATATCCCAAGGCCCTAGGGAATTACGTGGAAAGGTTCTCAGATCTACTTGCAAATAATACAGTAGATATCCTACAGCCAAATCCTCCTTTGAAGTCGAATATTTGGAATGCTTTGTGGTACAGAGCAAAGGACTTGTCCCTGATGTCTCAATGGCAGAAAGCTGTATATCTTCTTTTAAATAACTTTTTGGTTGGATTTATCACTTTCTTCTTTTTCGATGCAAATCTGATGAAAAAATTCAGCTTTTTTCTTTTCTTTTTTTTGAGTGTCCATTTTCTGCAGATGATCTGACATTTAAAGCTATATTGCCAAAATCCAAAAAAAGTTTTTAGGTTGTTGTTGACTACCGTTTCCCCCATGAAACAGGAACAATAATTTATAAGTATATTGTTAACATCGAAGATAAGATGATGTCGATCAACCCTAAGAGATGAAAGGACCCTAAGAGATGAAAGTAGTCTCTATACATTGCTAAATAGAAGAAGAGAAAAACTAATATAATAAGCAATAAAATGGGAAAACACATTCTTGAAATTTAAATGGTACTTGTTAAATTAGGTTCAACTAAGAACTGTTAATTAAGCAAAAAAAAAAAAAAAAAAAAAAAAAAAAAAAAAAAAAAAAAAAAAAAATCAACTGTGTGTCTGACACTTTCCAGAAACCAGTATTGCGTTCCTAAGTTGAATCTCTATCTATTGTGCATATTTGCAGAAAGATGTAAATAACTAGGGATTGCCAGGATATAGATTTGTCTTTACCTCTAGTTTAGAGATTTTTATATTTACGCCAAAAGAAAGTCATATCATGTAAAAATACAGTCTTGTTCTTGTAGGCTTTTTTTCTTTTTTGCAATGAACTATTCACCTTAAAAGAACAAAAGCTAGGTTTGCAGTATTTTCTATGTATGAAATTATGGGAACATTAATATGGAGATAGGGCTTTTCCAAATAAGTGTTGTGCAATTCTGTTCTAGCTTTTGCTATAATAATAGAAATTTATAGGAAGTACTAATTTCTTAATCATTAATTAATATTTTAGGAGGATGAACTAGTCATAGAGTTAGTAAATAAATACGGACCCAAAAAATGGTCCCTCATTGCTAAACACTTGAAAGGTCGTATTGGTAAACAGTGTCGTGAAAGGTGGCATAACCATCTCAACCCAGATATAAAAAAGAGTGCATGGACAATTGAAGAGGACCGAATCATTTATCATGCTCATAAAATGTGGGGAAATCAGTGGGCAAAAATTGCCAAACTTCTTCCTGGAAGAACTGATAATTCAATAAAGAATCACTGGAATTCGGCAATGAGACGGAAGTTTGAAGCAGAAGTTCTTGGAATCCCACATGAGTGGAAACGACGATCAAAGAGGCCAAGAAAAACACTTGATCCTCCCTTGCCTGATATACAAGAGCCATCATCATTAGATAGCTTTACAGGGGTAAGTGATTTTCATTCCTTCCCTATTGATCACTCCTGAAAAAAAAAACCGCAATTCAAAAAAAACTTCTCACAAAAAAACTAAAGTTATGTTAAATCCCAGAACGAGCAGAAATAAAGCGATGTAATAAGTCCTACTTAAAGTGAACCGAAATTACTATGAAAGAGTAAAAAATAACAATGTTTTATTTATAGCCTGATATGCAAACACTTAGGAAAAGCAGAGTAGAAGAAAAGAAATAAAATAAAGCAATCAAACATTTGAATCGGCTGATGGTATGGTTCTAGTTTTCGTTGGCTGTTGTTGACAATTTATCATAGGGTGCTATAAGCTTACATTTAATATTTATAGCCTAGGCTTTGTAACGTGTTCAGAAGTGGTAGATAAAATAAAGTCAGCAGTGGTAGATATAATAAAATCAGCAGAGGTAGATGAAATAAAATCCGCAGTGGCCGATAAAATAAAATCAGCAGAGGTAGATAAAATAAAATCAGCAGTAGTAGATAAAATAAGGACCGGAAACAGCATGATTGGGGGAGGGTCTAACATCAGAGCACTAACAACTGAACAAAACGACCTAAAAGAATATAGCACGACTACAAAAAGATGGAAAATTGCTTGGAGCAATCTGACTGTATTTACCTCGATTGGTAACTATTTTGAATAAACAACTTGAATTTTGTGCGTGAATCGTCTACGGGCTAATTTTGCATGCTTGCGATGTTAAGAACAGGCAGAAATAGCAAGCCTTCATTTAAAAGATGTAACCACTGGGATTAAGCAATCCAACACTGACGTTATGATGGAACAACTAGTGAATTAAAATTTCAAAACTCACGATTTTCACTATTCAAGTTTAATCCTTTTACAAAATAAAGTACGAACAGTTTCAACCGTTCTAGATGAAAGAAATTTGAACTACTAAGTAACGAAACATCGTCAGGTTAAGCCCAATACCTAATATTAAAACAACAAAAAAACACGTTGACCAAATTAGAACTAGACTAGAAGCAATATATGTCTAAAAAAAATGAGGATAGAACGACTCCGTCTTGGCATGCACCATAATGAACCGGGATAGATTGTTTGGGTGGTTAATTTTCAGCCAGAATTTTCTACCAATATTTTAGCACAAAAATGGCTGAAAAATTCACGCTTTTAGAATATAGCGAATACAAAGCTTGTGTGTGAAGCACACTGTCCAGCGTATTTGTTAGGGCCAAAGCTCATGATTATACTGAACAAAATCTTTTAATATTTCAGAAGCCTAATTGGTTTTCCCATTTTTAGTAACATTGGTCTTTGACGGCAAAAAACGTATTCGGAAATTTAAAAAAACGTTTAAGCGACGGTTATAGGCTGGAATGGATCTATTCCACATTGTAAAATTGAAATAACTGACCTTCAAAGAAAGTTATCTGGAACAGTAGATGACATAATATGCATTTTAAAATGGAGCCGCAGATTGCAAAACAGCGCTCTGAATCCGTATTTAAATGGCTTGTTTAAACTTCATCAATGTCCATTGTATTGGACTTCAGATTTCTAATAGCTTCATTTACAGCGGATTCTGTAACAGGAATATTATAGGGCTGAACCAGCTTCTGGGTGGGCACTTTAGCCGTTGGTTGAAAGTAGAATGAGCTTTATTATTTATCTAAGCACAAATAGCAGATTAATGAGACATCCACCTATCCTAAAGGAATATTAGAATTAGGATGCGTAATGCTTAATTTTTTACTGTTTACAATACTATTCCATTTATTCTAAAACTTTGGGAAGACTGCAGTACCAACTCTGGCGAAGCCGTTTTCGAAGGCCAATTCTGTTTTTTGCTTTAATATTGATTATATGGCCAGACATTGGCCTACCACAAGTAGCCAATATACAAAGCCAAAAATTTGCATAATTTTTGAAAGACAAAGATCAATTGTCTAAAAAGGTGCTCGGATCGCAATTCAAAATTTTTCAAAGGGTTCGGCAGCAATCTTACCAGTTTCCGTCCAACAAATAAGACTAGGCTAATGAATATTCAGATTTTGCACTTTGTCAGCTGAGGAAATACTTGAGTTAAGTAGATGACAGGAAACTTTTACAACTGATCGTAGAGCTGCAAGGGTTGCTGGGTAGACACACCAGTCTAATTAATTACAGTTTGTGCGATGACACCATTTAGGCTTTCTCTCTGCAGTGGGACAACCACTAACAGAAATAATGATGGAAAGTGGAAGATGGCCAATGCAACTGGCATCCTCATTAGCCAGAAATTGTGAATTACAAGCTGTAGGTCAAGCTATAAAGTAATCAATATCCTTCTTAGAACAAGAGTCGTGGATATAAATAAAAGCTAAACTTGGCGGCAAAATTAGGAAAGAATCAAATGACATGTTTAATAAGGTCTCACTTCTGGTATAGGCTCTTATGATGTCACAACCAAAATTTCCTAACCTCTTGCAAGCAATGCTGTATGCCAAGAAAGATCTTTCATCCTTCTAAGAAGAATAATACCGAAAGCGAAGAGAACTTAAAATGAATAATCAAGTCAAACTTGAAAATAACACCTATTACTATAGATGAATAACTGAAACGTAAAGTATTAAAATGAATGATCAAATCAGACTTCAAACGAACAGAAATTACCAAAAGAAGAGTTGGACTATCGCCCACTCAAACTCTATAAAGGTTTGGGTGTCATTTACACTCAAATATTGTATATATGCTAATTTCTTCTTTTTTTAGCTGTTCTTCTTAATAACTAAAATGTTCGATTGCAATTCAAATTTTAGGGAGAATTTGATTATTCAGTCAAAATATATGATCAACCGTAGTTCTGTGAAATATTTTTTTTACTACTAAATTAAGGGCAGATGGGGGAGATGAAAAACAGTTAGATATATTGAAAATAGGCATAAGCTCTAGTCTTCTATGGGGCTTATTCCTACCATTTGAACACCCTTGAATGTAGACATATCTCAATTCACCATTTTAGTAAAAGAAGCTTTTTATGTTCTGTTTTGTTGCAATTGTTAGTATCCTCAGATTACTGCATGTGTAGGTCATTTGTACAAAGAGTTTCTGTGTTGTTGTCTTTAAAGAATTAAAGAATCTACATAACCAAATCTGTTTCCATTTTTTTTTTTTTTTCGTGAAGGTTTTCTTTCCCCTATCAACCTGACCTATAGGTTTCAAGCAAAAAAAAATATAGGGCTTAATTTCGGGTATTGCGAGTCAATAGTGCCAAATTTATTTTCAATTTTTTCACATACCCCAGGGACTTGTGGATATAATTTTCAGGTCATCAGGAGGCAAGAAATTTGGGGGTTCATTTTTGGATGTCACAGATCTTCTATTCATTTGGACTAAGCTGATCAAATCAGTCAACGCCCAGTAACTCCTTTTAGCATGTGTAAATCTAAAAAAGTCCATTTTTTCTTTTTTTTTTTTCTTTTTTTTTCATCGTGGTTCCTGTGACTAAGGGACGTATGGATATAAGATCTCTTCAGGAAGAAGTTATACGCCCATTTTTAGGTGAACCAACATGTTTTCTTACTTTTTTTTTGTAAATTAGTGTCACCTTAGCCTAATGACTTACAATTATGTTTCAAGGTGAACCAAAAGTAAAGTATTTCTGCCCATTTCGAGGGTTTGTGTCCCAAACCGAAAAGTCTTTCAACTCCTTGAGAGTCTTTTAAGCTTAGAAAATCTTTTTTGGTTTGTGTTAGGTCTAAAATTTTCTGAGTCATGGCTGCTCAGAAAAAAAGTTTCTGGCCTATTTTTCCTAATTTTTTTGTGCATTGTGACTCCCGTGATCAAAAGACTTATGGAATAAGGTTCAATCTGATGGGGAAAAATTAATTGGCTCTTTTCCGGTCCCATTTTATGGCGAACCAGTATTTTTTTTTCTTTTTATGTAAAGGATATTCTTGGCCGAAGGACTTACAGATATGTTCCAGCTAACCCTGAGTTATTTTTTCGCTTTTCTGGGCCCTATTTTTGGGGGCTCGTATACCAAAGCCAAAACGTCCAACTCTGCGATAAGTCTTTTAAGATCAGAAAATCTGTTTGGTATGTGAAGGTCTAAAATTTTTCTGAGTCGTGGCCGATCGGAAAAAAAAGTTTTTGGCCCATTTTTTCCAAGTTTTCTTTGTGCATTGGGGTGCTTTTGACCCAGGGGCTTGTTGATAGAAGAGTCAACCTATTTAAAAAAAAGTTGTTTACCCTTTTTCGGGGCCCATTTTTGCGTATTCCAATATAAGCGCCAATGACTCAGTAGGTTTTAGACTTTTACAGTGAGAGAAAGAGGCAAAACCCAAACTCTTGTTTGCAGTGATTTTTGTTCGTTTCAAGCTTGATTTGTATATTCAATTTAAGTTTCACTCGTTTTAAGATTTATTTATTCATTTATATTAGTACCTATTGTATGTTTGTTTGCTATGATTGTTTAGTTAATTATCTTTTCATTTTGGGTTTCATTTATTCTTTTATAGTAATTTCTTGTAATTTATTCATTTATATTAGTACTTGTATGTTTTTTTGCTATGATTGTTTATTCAATTTCTGTTCGTTTTGGGTTTTATTTATTCTTTAATAATAATTTCTTGTCGTTTCTAGTTTGAATTTTAACAGGTATTTGTATCTGCCGATCTGAAGTTGAATATGGCCTTTACTTTTCTTTGAAAAACTTCTTTTTCGGAAAATTTTTAAATTAATTTTTGGTCGTTTTTATTACAAAAAGTTTCAAGTTTTTAGAAAATGCCTTATTTCAAAATCTTTTTTTTTTCAACATCAAACTTTCATCAAAGTATCAAAACTAGTATCAAAGTAACGAAAGTATCTAAGTTAACAAGGTATCAAGGTAAATAAAGTATCAAAGTAACAATCAGCAATTTCTGTAACTCAGAGCCATTTCCCCGAGACTGAGATGGGGTTAAAACCTGGAAACATATTTATTTGGCCTTTGAACTATTTTGGCTATCTCAAAATTTTGACCGGATGCCAATTGGGAAAGTGGGGCGTGGGCTAATTGCCCATTGATCATTTTTGACTCTTATTTAAAAACTAAAATTTACAATTTCTGATCAAATGAGTCCTCTCCAAAGTTAATACAACCACCCCTTCAACAACAAGCTTATTTTAATAATGGGCAACTTTCATTAGTTAAAATCCTTTCCCTGAGGGCTATGGAGGATTTCTCAACCCCTAAAATATAGGAATTTGAATTTAGGACTCTTCTGAACAAAATTGCTATTTCAAAACTTTTATAAGAGGCATTGTGGGGGGGGGGGCTTGTTACTTTTTGATCATTTTCGATTTTTAAAAAGGGCAAAATAAATTTCGATTTCCGATCGAATGAACTTCCTCCAAAGTTTGTACGACCACGCCTCCCATAGAAACCTTATGTGCTAACGATGGGCTTCTAGTATAACTTACAGTCCTTTCCCCTAAGTCTGGGGGGGGGGGGTTCAAACCTGTAACCATAGCCATTTGACATTTGGACGATTTGAAAAAAAAGGCATGGGGGGAGGGTGTTGCCTACCGTCTGATTACTCTTGAATTTTAAAAATGGAGCTAGAACTTTCAATTTAAATCGAGCGAGGTTTTTTCCGAAGTCTATACGATTATCCCTTCGATAAAAACCTTATATATGAACGATGGCCGGCTTGCATAACTTATAGCCCTTGCCCTGGGGTCAGTGGGAGGTTTTGTCAACCCTCGAGGAATAATTATTTTAATTACTTCACCTCTTGACTATTTCGGACATATGGCCATCTCAAAATTTTGATTGGATGCGTTTTGGAAAAGAGGGCGTGGAAAGGGGGGCTTGATGCCCTCCAATCACGCTTGACTCTTAAAAACGGCACTAAAAATTATTATTTTCAATTAAATGAGCCCCCTCTGAAGTTTATAACACCACCCCATTGCATATGAAGTGCCTCTGGAAATAAAAAATTGGAGCCTGATGGCCTTGGGGTAGGTGGGGGGAGGCTAATTGCCATCGGATCATTTTTGTCTCTTAGAAAGGGAACTAGAACTTTTAATTTCTGATCATTTGAGTCCCTTCTGTAAGTTTATACGACCACATTTTCCGTAAAAACTTATATGCCCCCGGTCCATAAGTTACAACCCTTCTCCCGGGTTTAGGGGAAGGGGGGTGGATGTGGACCCCGAAGTTTTGTCATCTGATCGCTGGAATATTTTAAACAAATGGCTATCTCAAAATTTTGATCGGATGCATTTGGGGAAAAAAAGGTGGTTCATCAAATGAGCCCTCTCTGAAGTTTATGCGAGCATTCCGTCTGTAAGAACCATATATGCCCTAGGGCATAAATTACAACGCCCGCCCCCGGGCCCTGGGGGGTTTTGTCGATCCTGGAGTTTTATTGTCTGTTGTTTGAACTATATTTAACAAAATAGCTATCTCAAAAGTCTTATCGGATAGGTTTGGGGAAAAAGGCGGGGAGGGGGGCTAGTTACCCTCTGTTTTTTTATTCTTAAAAGTAAACTAGAACTTTCAATTTCCGATCAAATGAGCCCTCTCTGAAGTTTGTACGAGTATCCCTTCTATAAGAACTATATTTGCACCCAGGGCATAATTTACAACGTCTTCCCCCGGGCCCTGGGGAGTCGTGTTATATGAGTTTTTGTTATATGATCTTTGAAGTATTTTTAACAAAATGGGTATCTCAAAATTTTTATCGGATGTATTTGGGGAAAAAACGGGCGAGGGCGGGGGCTAGTTGCCCTCCGATCACTTTTGACTCTTAAAAAGGGCACTGGAACTTCTGATTTCCAATAGAATGAGCCCCCTCTGAAGTTAATACGACGAACCGTTCCATATGAAGTGCTTCTGGAAAAAAAAATAATAAATAAAACATTGGAGCCGTATGGCCTTTACTATGCAACGCTATAGCTTTGCCTCTGACTAAAAAGCTTGTATGGCAGCTTGTCCCCCTCCCACGCCCCTTTTTTCCCAAAGTCGTTCCCCCAAAAAAACTGCCTTTGGATATACTATGACCCTCCCCCCACAGCCCCTGGGGAAAGAGCTGTAAGCTACGATTTTACCCATTGCTTACGCATAGTATTTTTTATTGGGAAGTGTATAGACATTTTCTTTAGGGGCAGGGGGAATTTTCCACGGTATTATCTTACTTTGTCTTTGTCGACTAAATTTAACATGTGGAGATTCTCCGGGGGAAATTTTCAACGGGGTTGGAAATGTCAGGAGGATGTTTCCATGGGGGGGGGGATTTCTGCGACATAAATTCTCCGTATGGGAATTTTCCGCTGGAGCAATTTCTACTGGGGATGGGGGGATTTCCGCAAAATATTTTCCTAGGAGGGGGATTTCCGATATGATTTGAAAAACGATCAAAAATCAGTCTTTCAAATGAAAATATTACAAGGAGAATTTTTCAGGCGGAATTGTAATTTTATGGGGGAAATTTTCAGCAAGGAGGGAATTGTCCGGAGGGGATTTTCCGGGGGAGGGTGTATTTTCCGTGGGTGAAACCTCCCACGAAGGAGTTTCCCGCGAGTGGAGGAAATTTTTCATGGAGGGGGAGCCAGAATTCCTGGCATTACCAGAAATTAAATAAAAAACAAGTTTTTGCAGCTGAAAGTATAGAGCAACATCAAAATTTAAAACGAACAGAAATAGTTCCGTATAAGAGGGGGGTTGCCCCCTCCTCAGTACCTCGCTCTTTACGGCAAAGTTCGACTTTTTGTCCCAATTCTTTAAGAACGACTTTTCGAACACAAAAGTTCTCAAATACTTTAGCGTGAAGAGCAAGGTATTGAGAAGGGGGCAACCCCCCCCCCTTGTATACGGAATACTCTGTTCATTTGAAGTTTTAATGTTGCTCCTTATTTTCAGTTGAAAAACCTTTTTTTATTTAATGTTCGTCAGGAGTGCGAAATGAAGAACAAAAAATCAGTTACTGTTCTGCTGTGCAATCCCCTAAATATCATTTTACTTATTTGGTGATCTAAATATACCTCTTGTTGAGCATCTAAACAAGAAAAGAGCGTCATCGGCTGAAAGGGCTTAATTGGCTGGATCGTATAACCCATAGAACCAAAGGAAAAAAAAAAACAATTATTATCTCACTCTGACTAGTACTTAGGACTACAAAGAAGAAGAAAAATAAAAGAACATATTGAACAATTTCTTTTGCCATCTCACAGAAACACCAGTTACAATATAGATAAAAGTTCAATAAAAGATGATAATAGACAAAACAATGCTTCATCTTAAATTAGGGATTTTCGGATCATCGACGTGCAGTTGTAGGGGCAAAACATTCCACAATTAGGCGCATAGTATTTTCAGAGCGACGGAAATCTGAGTTGTAGAAGAGTTCAGCTGGTTCTGAAATCCGCTTAAATAAATGGCCAAAAATCAAACGGCAAAAAAATGTATTTACGTTATGATACCTGTACATACGGGATGGCGGTAGGTCCGCTGGGGTCCTCCCTCTGAGTTTGTTGGTGTTTATGTTACCGTGAATATTCAAAATCTTTGAATGTCGATATTCACTGGTAAATATCCCAAATACTTTTTTTCTTCTCCTTGAATTTGGTCGATGTTACCAGTCAAATTTTTCAATCTAAAGCAAGGTTTGATGATGACAGGTTAGGCTAGGTTGAGTTAGGTTTTTAACCTAATTCTGATATTTACAACCAAATTTAACCTAAACTAACATAATCTTACCTAAATTTAACTTTTACCATCATAACTTGCATAAGACTGAAAAAGCTGACTTGCAAAGCTTACTGAATCTAAGCAGAGAAAAAGTAATTTCGGACATTCATCGGTGAATGTCGACTTTAACCCTATTTTGAACATTCACGGTAACATTTATACGCAATACTTGAATTCTAAAGTTGTTTTTGCCTTCTCAGTTCTAATCCCGCTGTCGTTGCTGCTATCTAATATCTTAGTTGCATTAACTACAAAAAAAAAAAAAAAAAAAAATGGATGCATGACTTTTTGCGTATGTATACTATTGACGGTGAATCTAGGATAACTTACTGTAGCTAGATGTGTTTCATAAACTTTGTTTTATTTCTAAGTTGATAAAGAAAACTCCAGAACCTTAAACAAATCTTTAGTGCTAGGCACACATATTCAAAAAAAGACTAGGTAAGTGTCCTGAAGCGTAACTTACTACAAAGCCCCAATTCTAGCACCGTCTCTTGGTCATCAAACTCCAAAAATTTTATTTTCCTGTGAAGTCCCATTTTTCTTTGTTTAACCATTAACCGCAATTCTGGTCATGAGTGCAGAACACATCATAATAGATTTTTCCTTCCAGGCCAATCGTGAATATGACAAAATATGTTTGTCTGTCCTTATTATATTAAGGATCCTACTGCCTGAGTGATACCCAGGCTAGTTTTTATGCCAAAGAAATGAAGCCATAGTATGGTAGTCAAGCTGTATAATTTCAACCTGTATATCGTTTATTATATATATTTTTTAATAGAAGCTATGCAATGCTTGGAAAGAGGGCTCTTGGTTTAATAAATAGCCTAAGGCTGGTTATTACTTCCCAACTTTGTTTGGCTCTATATTCAACTTGGTTTGGGAGAATTTTGTTTTCTTTTTAAGATGGGATAGTTTATTTCTCGTGAGGATTTCATGAAATAGGCTTCCTTTAAGAATACCTTACATCAGGATTTAATAATAGAACTTCTCATTTGGATTCTTTTTCAACCAATTCGGTAAATATTTACCAAATCATATTATTGAGTTATGACTAAAGTGAATATACCATTCGATGCCTTTTTTTATGCTGATTACGAATATAATAATCATTTCTATCGGAAATATATCAGGAATTTTATTAAAATCTATCGGGAATTTTAGCCCCCTCCCCCCCCATATATGCCAATTCAGGGTATATATTTCTACATTAGGGGGGGGGGCAAATTTTATTTCTATTGTAAATGGGAGGTAAGTTTAAACTTTACCCCCACCCCCTAATGTAGAAATATATACCCTGAATTGGCATATATAGGGGGGGGGGGCTAAAATTCATTTCCGATAGAAATGATTATTATATTCGTAATCAGCATAAAAAAGGCATCGAATGGTATATTCACTTTAGTTGTTGCTCAATAATATGATTTGGTAAATATTTACCACCAATTCTTTATATTAAGCTAAACATTTGTTTAACTAACTCTTGGTTACTTCTTTAATGAAAAAAAAACAAAATGTTCTAGTTTATTGTAGACCAAATTACTGGTTATTGTAGACCCTAATTTGTAGACCAAATTATGTTGCTTGGAGGTACTAAATCCAGAAATTTGTTACCACAACAAAAACATCTGTGGGATCAATATGCTTATGTAATTGTATTTCAGGCTTCAGTTATTAAGACTGAACAAGATAGTATGCCACAATGGTCAGAAAGCACACCAATGGAGAATTATAATTCATCCTTGCAAGCCCCTAAAATTGTACCTGTACCTGAAAATGGTAACCCTCTTGCTGTCACGTTGCTTTCAGGCATAAGAACTCCAATGCCCTCTAGTTCAGCTCATTCCTCCACTACTAATGGCAATAATGTTGCAGTATACTACAGTGCTTGGCAGGAAGAAACGACTGCAGAATATACAAAGGCGATGCTGGGTCCGGATAAAGGTATTATAAATGTTTATTCATTTTCCTCTTGAGAAGGTGACAACTGGAATAAAATGGCTAAATCATTCATCTATTAAAGAACGGAAATTTAACTGATAAATTAATTAGACAAGGGAAAGTGGTCTTTTGGTAGATAGAAAAGCTGTAGAGGTAGACTGGAATTATAAAAAATTTCTAATATCCCTTGCATAAAGGAATACTCATATATTTTAAACCATCTATATAAAAAATTTAAATTAGATCCATGGAGCTGTATTTGGTACTAATATACTTAATGTTTTGAATGGGATTGAATGTTTTTAACCATTAAACTTTAGAGTCTGAGTTGGGAATTCAAGTTATTGTGTGTAGGAGTCAGGATCGGTGGAAGTATTTAAAAGTGTGCTATGAAAAAAACTGCCGTGTGAGAAAAAAAGCCATTTTTAGCTGATTTAGGAATGATAACTATTATTACGATAAGTTTTAATAGTAAAATGTTATTATGAAAGCAAACATACTGGAATTTCGAAAGAGAGCCTTAAACCCCTTAAAAATGGCATCAGATCGAAAATGCATCATTGGAATTGCCATGGTTGAAGACCCTATGGAATAAATTAAATCCCCCCCCCGTCTTGAACAGCAAGGAAAATCACTTTGCATGGGAAGGCCTGGTGTGTCTCTTCTTTCTCTTCTTGTTTTTTTTCTTCATGTTTTCTCTTCTTGTTTTTTTTCTTCGTCGCTACTATGGCTCTGGAACAATATAGAGAGCCGTTTAATGACTCATCTGAAAGCTAATTTTTGCATCTACGTGCTTTTTAAAAGTTTGAATTGATAACGCCATCGCAATATGGCACCTAAAAAGTGCACTTTGGTGCTATTTCTGGTATAGAAAGGCTGGGAAGCATGAAAAAGGTGCCACAATCTCTATGGTCGAAAACCCTAAATCGGAGGTTTATGTTCCCCCCTCTTTGATAT
>JAQQPU010000957.1:20853-31055 GCA_029168905.1 Artemia sp. Kazakhstan ARC1039
GGTCGAAAACCCTAAATCGGAGGTTTATGTTCCCCCCTCTTTGATATCCCTCCTTCCAGCCCCCTTATGTCTTTGTCTGCTGACTAACGGAACTAGGCTAGTTCTAGTGGCTAGGCAAGTTCTAGGCTAGGCTAGTGGTGCCAATTCATAAAAATTTAAAGATGATGGGAGGGTCAAAATTCATTTTGAATATGTAGAGGCGTAAATTTACTAATTTCTTCATAAGAATACCAAAAAAGGGGCATTTTTCAATAAAATACTCCAAAAAAGGTATTGTTCAAAATTTAGGTGGGGGTAAAAACTAGGAGGGCATAGGCCTCATAATTGACGCCACTGGAACTAATAGAGAGTTGTAACATGATAGAGAGATGTTTAAAGGCTCAATCAAAGCTATTGATCATTTCAGCGTCCTTTTGTAGATGTATAGTTAAAAAGAGAATAAACAAGCCGTATCGAATGGTCACAGGACTTTGAGGTATAGGTTATGTTGTTGTTACAAATTTCATGCACAGTGTAAAACACAGCGCATAGCAAAAAATCTTTGCACAGGAAAACGCAAGAAGTATAAAACAAGCACTATCAAACAAGACTTTGCAGTGAAGTGGTAAGTACATTTCGTTGTGGTTGTCGTAACTTCAGTTTGAATATTGGACATGACATGTGTATTTCAAATGCGTTTTCTCTTTCAAGCTCCCACTCATTTCTAATGATTATTTCTCCTAGAATTTCAAGTCCAATAAACTAAAATAATGAAAGTTTAACTTTCCGATGAGAAAATCCTAATTCTTTGCGGCATTGCGGTAGAAAAATTGTATTAGCTATGGCATAAATTTCCGTAAAGCGTATTAACTGCACATCTCGGATTCTTTCAATGTCCTTCAGATTTTTTTTTAATCTGGATATATGTCATATAGGATAATATTTCATAAATCTAGTAATCGAATCATTTACAACTCCTTAAAGATGACAAGGATAATGCATCCCATGGACTCTTTATGTGATACATTTTAGTTTTTTTTTTTTTTTTTAAGAGAAAGTTTAAGAGAGAGGCGAAGTCAAACCTATATTTAATCCTCTATTTTAACATAAACTTATGTTGACTTTTATAGTTTCTTTGCCTAAGTTGGTAAAGATGTTTTTATAAGCTTTGTTTTAAATGTTCTGAAAACTTGATGAACGCACAAAATTAACTAAAAAAAAGACATTTTCTGATGAAAGTAAAGGGCAAAGTTGAAACTTAAAACAATCAAAATTACTGCTTCGCAGTCTATGCAACATATTTTTGCAAAACTGTTTCAAATAAACTGGCTCATGATATTTCCCTATATTTTTATAATCATGAAAAACTAACATTTTACTTGAGTTTTTTGGAGAATTAGAATCCCAAAGTAAAATCTACTGATTTTCTGGCCGATAAAAGACTGTTAAAAGCTTTATAAATTGCCCACTTAAGAATATTTATGCTTCTAATCCTGTTTCGTTGCGTTGATTTTGTGTTTTCAGTAAAGCGCTAGTTTTTCAAAATTGTAAAAATAGAGGTAAATATTAGATTCAAAACCTACACATTTATTATTTGTTACCTATAAAAGTATCTTTTAGAAAGACCAATTATGCTGTCCTATTTTGTTATATTTATCTCTGTAGGTGACTACTGACATATCAGTAGAATCCTTGTTTTCTTCTTATCCTAAAATAATCACTTTTATTACTTTTTTTTTACATATTCCCACTGGCCTATATTCGTTAAGTAGTTCTATTGAACTTAACGGTTGTACGACCCTGTATTCCTCGACGACCATATGTAGATAAAGTGAGTGTTACGACCGTTCAGTTGGGCTTGTTTTTAAGAAAAGTTTCTGCTTGTTTTCCATTTACGATTCAGTTATTTATCACTAGGCTTTAAAACCATTAAGTATTTTTAAGTCCCTGAGATCTTAACTTTTGAAAATGTACCAAGGACAAAATAACGACTGTGTTTCAGAAAAAAAAAGCTTGAGGTCCTTTTAGTTTTGGAAATTTAATCGGAGTTAAATTTAAAAATCCGCATTTTACGAGAGAGGGGCAATGTTTGCTATTGCGTATTTTTGAGTTTTGCCTGTTTGTAATGAAATTTTGTTAGATTAATGAAGATATTTCTTAGGCCTTCAAGACATGGAAAAGAAAAATGTATATTGAAAGTGTATTTTTCGCAAATTCATTTGTTTAGGAGACCAGTTCTAGAAAAGACAAAAATGCCACATCCCTGCATAGTAGTCCATAAACCCAAAATTGTATGTGTTTTTTTCATAATTGTATAACGGAATGCCATAGGTTACTTTTAAACCGATGTTTGAAATAATTTAGTTTAAAGGAAACCAAAAATATAGAATTGTAGAATTTTTTTTACCTTAAATCACGGCTAAAACAAAAACATGAAACTCAAGGAGTGAACTCTCGCCAAGAATAGGACCAATATATTTTAAAGGCACATTAGGTTTTTATTTTTCTTGTTTCTAACTTCTGGTTTAAGATTCTGGATTCTCAAAATGGTTGTCTTATTCAAATAGTACTCGTACTATGTAAAACTTTTAAGATGCAATGTTTATTTGGGGCTATTCAACTTAGAACTACTCTATTCATTGTGCTTCATCATGGACCAACACATGTTCGCTTATACCGAAATGTATTGATTGGATTTTTCCAAAGAAATGATTATACGTAGTTTTTGCTGCCTTGTGGTGCTATGATAGCTTTGAGTCGCCACAGCTAATTTTTGTCTTTTTAATATAGCATTTGGCCATTTTCTCATTTCCTTTTGTATCATAGCTCACAGTGTTCTTCAAAGAGCGACATCAACCCCACCTATTCTTCGCCGACGTCGTGGAGTTGAGGTACATAATGTTGATTTACGCGAAGACAAAGAAAATCCGTTTAGTCCGTCGAGATTTTTGAACTCCGCAAATTTTGATCCTTTGGCTGGCCAATCAACACCGACTAGAGATTCACGACCAAGTGCGGCATCAACCCCAGTGTTTAGCAGAAAACCTCTTGAATCGTTCACTCCAAAAGCAAACAGAAACATTTTTGAAAGCACAATTTTAAAGGTAAATTTCTTAATTTTTGTACACTTGTATTTGATTTTGTTGCACACAGTGCTGAGCATTATAGATACAAAGAGATATCGAGGGGGTTGGGTCTAATAGTTGGAAATGGGCTTAAACATTCCAATATTTAGACTGTCTTTAGGGTTCTTCTTAAGGCATTGTCTCCTAAAGTCTCCAGATATTTTTGGGCGCTCCTTTCTACCCACCCCTTTTCTTTGTGTGGTTATCGCTGTTTCTTTTTTTCTTTTTTTTTTTTTTGTAGAAATCCTGTTTTTTCCTTCCTTGTTACTGCAATACGAAATTGAGGTGAAATCGCTGCTGTGTTGATAAAAGAAATGAATGAAAGTATTGATTACTGGCTGTCAAGTTACTCGGATAGTTGATTCGTTAGGTGAATGAAACTTGCAGAAATGGATCTCCAGCCTAAATTAGGGCATGAGAAGATATTTTGATGTTTCTACTTCCTCCTCATTCCTGGTTGGTGACTTAAAAAAAATAATGCTATGAAGGTTGGCTTAGAATTTGCTTTACTTGGTATCCAGAGGCTTTGGCGAGGTGGATTCTAGGATTTAACCTGAATTTTAAGAAATTTTAGGACTTCTCTGTTGGCCTCAGACGGCTTGGTGTTGGGGTAAGTTGTTAGTAGTAGCAGTAGTGTTCTTTGTAACATCTTTCGAGTCTAGTAATTAGAAAAAGAGAGATGGTAGATGCTTGAACATACACTTCCAGACCTTAATTTGGGCTGCATATCCATTTCTGAAAGTTTCATTCACCTGGCGTAAAATACTTTTAATTTTCTGAAGATTTAATGTTCTAGTAGGAAGAAGAGGTGGATGGAGGATCTTGACGATATCTCCACGGGTTGTAAGATGGGCTGTAGATCCATTCGGAAATGTAACGTTCACGTTGGACTGAAATCGTTCAAGTTCATGCGAAATCAGTTGTTGTAAAAGGAGATAGGAGGGGGTATAAACGAGAAAATAATTTTGAAGGTCCCTATTTGGACTTAAAATCGGTTCCCGAAAGTTTAAATGACAGGGCACTACAACTTCTCTGATTAAAAAAAAAGCCGCTCTCCGACCAACTTGTGAAATTTAGAACTAGAATTTAAAGTAATACGACAGTATGGATTTTAGACTATATAATAATGCATCTATTGTATAATAATTAATTTCAAGGTTCAGATTGATGTGACAAAGATAGTATTGCTTTTGCTTAAGACTAGTTATGATACCCAAACTTTCCTCTGATTCAGATTCCATATCACAGTCCCGTTTCTGATGCGGTTTCCGTTTCCAATTCGAAGTCAAAATAAACGTGCGACATTATCAGTATATTTAATTATGAATAGTCTGGGGCTGAGGGGTGTTCTCCTCTATTAATGGTTAATTTAGGCATGTCTTCATTTTAGTTACTTGTTAAAATCTGGTGTTCACATCTAATTTGTTTTCTGTTATCAGAAAAAATATATACCCTAATTTTTCATTTTTCTCCTCATATTTCTCCTCAAATTTCCCTTTCTTGTGGTGTTAATACTTGCATGATCAAAAACTATTTAAAAAAATGCTACCGATCCTCTTTCAAAGTAGTCGGAGTCTTGAATATAAAAACCATTCTCCCACAAAATGGAAAAGTTAAAGCGAAAGAGAAGGAAAGGGCAAAGAAACATAGATAGAGAAGTAAGAGGAAGAGAAGACCAGATTGAGAAACAGGAGAAAATACTAACCAGCCATTTGACTGTAACCTAATTACGATGAAAAAAAAAAAATGCCGAATGGGATAAACGCACAATGGACGTAGTAAATATGAAATAGACCCGAATTGAAATTTGCTGAGTTTGACCTTTCAGTAATTAGAAAAAGCAACCTAAAAAGGAACATGGTATAGTTATCAATAGTTTGTATGGTTTGGAACACCTCATTTTCTGTGTATTATGTCAATTTCCTGGGTTTTGACAAACTCAACCCCTTTACCAAAAAAACATGCATGCATGCCAGATGTTGGATTTTCTGCAGTAGGATAGTTAAACCTGCCATTTATCAAAAACCTAGATTTTTTCGTCAAAACCCAATGAATAAAAAAATGAATAAAAGTAATGACTAAAGTGGATTTGCCTTTTGAATGTTATATTTAAAAGAAATGAATTTCAAATGTTTGAAATCAAAATAAAGCTTGGATTCTTTTGATCTAGGTTAATTTAGCTTATGTTAGATATGACTTTACAAGGGTCTTATATCTATTCCTTAAAGCTTCATTCACCTAGTTCGACAACTTTTAAAAGAATCAGGATCCGCTGAGATTTGATCAAAAACCAAAGTTTTTAATCGATTTGGCGGTTTTATTATCTTAACTAGTTACGGTCGAAAGTGCTATTTCCCTCCCGAATTTTATAAACAGTTCAAAAATCAAAAAAGAAAAAAATTCAATCAGTTCAAAAAAGAAAAAAAAAATGGCTGGCGGAAATAAAAAATTGGTATTGAAGTGCCAAGCTAAGCTTCATGAGCCAAATAACCGTTTAGTGCTTGTAAAAATAGTTTTGTTTTAGTATGGATAAAATGTTTAAATCTTGAAAGTGAAGACCAATGAATAAATAAAAGAAATTGGAAACTAAACAGAATTGACAACAATTTTTTTTATTATTATGAAAGTTTATTAGTGTATAAACCTGTGACCAAATTAACTTCATTCTTAGAGAAGAAATTATTAATTATTAATGTTGCAAAAAAGAGCAATTCAGATTTGCAATGCGAAATAGAATGCAGAGTGTTCAAGTTCTAAGTTGCTGAGTTTGATCTTGGAGTGACTAGAAATAGCAACTTAATTGGGAAAATATACGTTGAGACTTTAACATCATGTTTGAACGTGATGTAGTGTGAACAAGAAAATTAGCTCATTTTTAATGAGAGACCTGTCAAAAGTCCAAGTAATAGGTTTATTGTGTAATAAATGGAATTTATGATTTCAGTTTGTTTTAAAAATATATCCTGACAGAGGAATCATTTTGAGGATCGGAATTTTTTTTTTTGACTCTTGGTGCTAATTCGGGTTAGTCTTCTGATACCTACTCAAAACTTAAAACCTGAAAATTACCTTCGGCTTATAAATTGGTTTATAATGCAGATAGCCTGTAATTGGTATTTTTAGTTTGATGAGTTTATAATCTAAATTTTCGTTATACCAGAAAATGGATTTCAGTCTATAGTCTTAAATAATCTGTTTTAAATACTGTCCACTGTGAATTGTTAGTTTAATTAATGTTAGTGATCTTCAGAATTAAACCTAATAATGCTGCGATCAAGGATTGTCAGCGTTGTTCTAAGATGTGGCTAATCCTTACAAATAGGTCTAGTAAAATTATAATTTGGCCCTCAGAAGTTTTCTAATGTCCTCCTTGCCAAAAGTTTACAAAAGGAACCATATTTTGCATATTTTGAATGATTTTATTTTGTTCCCTGCGGGGCTTACAAAGAATAAATAAACAAAAAACGTATCAACAATTTGTTTAAATGCATTTTGTTACGTTCTTACGAGTCGCACAAACATTTTTTTTTGTGTGGGGGGAGGGGAGGGGTTCAAACCGCCTACCCCTCCCCCTGGATACGGCCTTGAGCCATTGAGAACTTTACCACCCAATCAGGCGTCAATGATTCCAGGTATCAAATGACCGCTCGAGAGAGGAAATATTCAGGTGAATCTTTCTTCACCCTCCCCCCCCAAAAAAAAAAAACGTCTAATCCTTTTGATAGCTCATTAGAGCTTCAGTTTTGCAACTGAAAATGTGCAAGTATTACTCAGTTACATTCTAATGGAGATTTCTCGTTCTCACTTTACAACTTAGCCTAGCACTACGGAGTTCATGATTTATCCTTGTAATCATGAACCAATTTCGACGCGTAAGCTCCTTAAGTTTCTATGTCGAATTTGCTAGAAACTTGTGCATATAACCTCCCTTTTATGACCCTCCCCACAACAAAGAAAAGTTTTGATGAGACCTACGACTGTCTTTTTCTTCTCTTTTTTTTAATTGGAGCCTTTCTTAAACTAATTCCTTAGTACTTGTGCTTAGAAATAGTTTCCATAAAAAAAAGGCTTGTTGCTCCTCAGACAGTCTAACTGACACTCGAGAGTTTTAATATTGGTTAATGTATTGTTCACACAAGTCATATATCCTTCAGTATGTTTAAGGTTTTGTTTTCCATCGTTTTGCTGTGTTTTATAAAAGGACTTTGTTTTGTGTCTGTTACTCAAGGAAGTTGTTTATAATGTTGTGCCTATATTTAATGTGAAGCAAAAGCTTTTTTTTTTTTTTTTTTTTTTTTCTTTTTTTTTTTTTTTGGCCAAATTTCAACCACATGTGAATGCGGTGAAGGATAAGACGTTCCTATGATTGCCTTATGAAAATACCGAATATTTGATAACTTTAAAAAGCTATTTTATAGAAGGCTTTAGTTGTATTTAGTTTATTTGCGTTTAACTGTAAAATTTGTTCACACTTCTGATGGCTGCGACTTTCAGATGGAGGAAGCTGACGAAGACAATCGTGAAGACAATGGAATTCAGCTTCATATACTGGGTGAAAAATTTTCTAATGACGACGAGGATCAGAATGAAGAGGGCACTGCCTGTAATGAGGTTCAAAATGAAACGGAATACAACCTGCTTAATGATAACTTTAGACACGGAATAGAATCTGGAAAAGATGACGTGCCTGTGAGTATCAAAGAAGAACCTGGTGAAATTGATGCAGCATCTGAATTTTCTGTTCGTGCATTTGAGGATAACATTTTCAAAGTAGAAAAAGCTAAAGAGTCGTTTCGTGGAAGAGAGTCTGACTTTTCTGCTCCTGCTACTTATGAGAATGAATTTGGTGAAGGGCCCTCTCTCTGTAAATTTCCAATCAAGATCGAAATTCCAGGTGGAATATATCAGCAAGTCATTTGTGACAGTGGTTCTTCTTCAAAAATGGTTAATGAGAGGATCAAAGAAGGAGAGTCGATATCGAACGTAATTGATATGCAACCTAACCTCAGTCTTGATAGGAATCACCTAAAACTCACAGATGATAGAAAAGAACAATTGGATTTTCAAACAGCAAAGTTCTTTTTTGCTTGTGGGGTTAATCCCCTGGCGTCTAACTCTCGTTTTTATCGGGACTTAATACAAGCGTTGAATCCTGACTATACTCCACCTGACATGAAAAAACTCATAAATCCTGTGTTAGATAAGTTGCACAATGATTTTGTTTGTCAATCTTCTCCTGAGGTGTCAACGGTAATAATTTGTCGGGGCTACGAAGAGAGTGGTGTCGTTGTTTTAATGAAAACGGGAAGTGTTTATGAATTTTACGAAATTTGGAAAGAAGATTTCTTACATGACAACGTCTCAATTCTTCTTAATAATTCTTCATTTCCGGTGCTTCTTGGAAGTACAATCTGTCTTCCTTTTCTTGGAGAAAATGATAAGTTTCTTGTCGCTAAATCGTGTTGCTACCCTATGCTGCTACTAATTGAAGAGGCTCTTCGACTGAAGAGAGAAACAGTCATAGACCCTGTGTTCTCTATATTGAATGAAATTGTGAAGCCAAGGGCAAGCAGTTACCTTCTGGAAGCAGGGGGCAGAAAAGTAGTTGTGCCAACCCAAGGATATCCGCTCACCTATTTAGAAGCACTTGTCAGCTTTAAAGAAAATATTACTCTAATGAAAAATGTACTCGCCTTGGAAAATTGTTCCAGGATTATTGAGAAACCGGAGAAACTTACTCCAATTTACTCAAAAAATTTGGAAAATGAGGTACTAGCCCTAATAGAAACTTTAGTACCAATGAGTGGCTTAATAAATAAATGTAGAGACAAAACCGTGAATCTGGCTGAAGGTATTCAATTGTGGTTAAATCTGACTATTTCAGATAAATGCCTTCTACATTTATTGGAAGGCTGTCGAAAAAATGTATTAACAATAACAGCATTGCTTGCCAACTTTTTAGATCCGAGATTCAAAGGTAAAAGCTTTGCTAAAGAGAACGCTGACCGCCTGGAAGACTACTTTATTGCAAGCTTTGATGCAGAGACCTTGGAAGACGTACAAGCATATAAAGAAAGCAAAGGTGTATTTCGAACGTTGAATGAAAAGAACAATTTAAACCCTTTAACTTACTGGAGTTTTGCACGCAGACATCATCCAAAATTGGCCTCAATCGCATTAAATACCTTAAATATCCCCGCGTCGACATATGCAGTTTCAAGGTTATGTAAGCGACTTTTTCCCAAACAGACGATTGTGAACAACGAACAGTATAAAAAGATAGCAACCTGTTTTTTGAATTTGAACTTGAATGATCTTGATGTTTCTTCAAAGACTACGTTTTTCTAATGTTTTTTCGTCAGTGTGGCTCGAGTGTATGTGATTGTTTTTTGAGTTAGGTGTTTATTCTCTATTAAATTCCTGTTGTTCTGGTGATGAGGCGCACTGCATATACGCCAATGCTAAGGCCTGTTTTATATTTAAAACCGTTAATTTCAAATAGATTAGTTTGACCGTAATTCTTGGTTGGTTTGATTAGAAATATTTCACATTTGGGTCAACAAAAAGTTAGTTGTTTCTTGATTAATTTTCGAAATCTGTTAGATTTCAAACTGGAATTATTTCTTCTAATTTATAGGGAAAATGGGGAATTTATACGATGTTTAACATATTACAAAACATATTAGTTATATTACATATTAGTTAGGATGAAAAAGTAAATTAATTAACTACTCGAGAACTATTCAAATGGTGCTTTCTTATATCGGAGCTACTAGCCTACAGAATCAAGCTGAAAAGGGATTATTACATTTTGTTTTACTTGGGAATCTTTACATTTGGTTATACCTTTACATTATTACATTTAGTGACAAAATTGGGTTAAAATGATTAATTACATGTTATCTCTTTTTATGTGGTGCTGGGGACATAGTTACTAGATAGGGCCCACTCCACATCTAGAGCAAGAAATTTTTTTTTTAGCTCTAACTGTTCCTGTTTCACAAAAGGTCGCTCCTATTTCGCTCCAGAAAATGACCTGTCTTATTTGCAGGGTTTTTTTTTTTTTTTTTTTTTTTTTTTTTTTTTTTTTTTTTTTTT